>JAXQQM020071026.1:0-82656 GCA_034641835.2 Pinus albicaulis
AAATCTCCAAAGCTCCTCGTTTGAGTTCCCATGTTTCGTCGTCAAGTAAGACCAAAAGATGAGACAACATAGAACCACTTTGGAACCTCAGGATCTAGCCCTCCTGGGTTCAGAGAGGGATCTCTCTATGATATGTCAAAGGTATAACTTTGGAGTTGAGTTTGAAGGTATTAGGCTAGGTATGAAGCACAGGGTTTGTTTGTTTGATTGAGTTTGGTTGTTGGGAATCAGGAAAGAAGTGTCCAATACAAGACAAGGATGAGCAAAAGGGAAGCTAGGAAAAGGTAGATAACTCAGAGAACATCAAGGCCATTGGGAAATGGAGTCAAGAAAGGGTTTACTTGTGTTCAATGTGCAAGCTTTCAGTTGGGCTAGTCATCTAGAGCATTTGGATCTTGAAGGAGATATTTGAAATGGGACATTAAGGACAGAAAATGAAAGGAGGAGAACCAACCAACTCTGTCTATAGATCAGACCAGAGGTCATTTAACTCCAGGCCTGCTTGGACAGAATTAGAGGTAAAACAAGGGATCTCGGAAAGGTTTAATTGGGATGGAAAGCTCCTAGTGAGGCAGATACAGGATTCTAGACCTCCCAGGTTCTCAACACATTCAACTAAATCCTAACTAGAACATCTAAATACTGATTCCATTAACTCATACATCAGAGAGCAGGCAATGACATCCACTACACTGGTTAAATCAATTGAAATCAACATTTAGATACACATATGAGTAGAAAACATTGAGGTAGGGAGAGCAGGAAACATAAGGCACCTATCAAGGGTGAATCTTATATTATACTTCTGTTGCCTACCAGCAGAAATGAAATGAAATGTAGCATGCAATGAGAGCAAGTCAATCACAAATACAGAGAAAGAGGAAACATCACCAGCTGCTTTAGATCAGGATCCAAAGAAACATGCTTGTCATATTAAAACAACACCAATCAGGTACATCATTGCCCACAGCTTGAACATTCAGTCTGAATACATCAAATCTTAGCCTATCTTACAATATACATAGAGAACTTGCCTGAAGAGGAAAATACTTGCATTTCACTGATATCTCATCACCAACCATTACAAATTTTCCTTCTATGCTTTATAGCAAAGGATGAACCTAAGATTGACTGAAGGAGTAGGTGAAAATTAAATGTATCATTAAACATAACAATGAATGCAGGGCCAAAACCCATTCTGCTTGACCTACTATGTATTTAATCTCTGTCACCTTCCTTGTGAAAGAATGATCTGCTTTGGATATGATCTTGACCTTTTGCCTTGTTGTACTCCAGGTGATTTGAACAAAAAATAAAATAAACTGCTAGGAAGGTCTGTCTCATAAATGTTCTGGCATTTTCAGGTCTGTTGTCTAGTGGAAAACACTTCAGGGACATGGTGTATAATAAAAGATGTATGGATGGCATGTACTTGATGAAGAACAAACATTCTGCTGATGAAAAACCCAGATATTACCTTTTTCCTGTGCTCGGGATCCTTTGATCGATCCTCGGGGTCTGTAATCTACTGCTTTGTCTCTGAAAACATTGACTTAGGGCTCGAGATCTTCATTAGCTTGCCTTGATCTTCTTGCTTGTACTGAATGACTCTGCCTTTTGATTTTGCTTCTGACAGGGTAGCTCGGACTTTTAATAGCGCTGAAAGGTTTTCCATAGAGTTTTGGATCCTCTTCTTTAAAGCAAATCCTGTCAGCCGCTTTCTTTGACTATCCCATGGCAGTACCAACTCTTGGATTTAATACTATCTGCACAGCTTTGCCATGTAAAATCATGGCGGTCTTTCACCTTTGGAAACCCTGCAAAGCAACGAACTGTGAAGAGAAAACATGGGCAGGAACGGTGAAGGTGACGAGGACTATGATCATGGCTATGCTGACGAGCTGGAGGAGAAAATTGCAGAAGAAATGGTGAAAATCACTCTGGTATATGGTTGGCAGAGCACGAAGAGAATAAACGCGAAAAATGAATGAAAAACACGTAAATAAACCAGTTTATGTAATGGACTAGGAATATGTACGGAGGGTACTTGTAGCAATGACGTGGCGAGACGGGGTGACGGGGCGAGGCGAGAGACCGTGGAATGGTCAACAATGCATGGACAGATCCGTACCGTCGATCGGGCGGAGATCAATGGCGAGGGCGACATATGGTGGACCAGCAAGCATGATGGTCGGGCGTTAAGCAGTGCGCAGGTTCGATGAATGAGCCCCATTGGATGAGGGCTCCAAGATCTGACGCTCGTCATTTATTCCACTACCCGTCTATCACCCGAAAAATAGCGTGCGAAATGAAGGCGGTTTCAGGTTCGTACAGAGGACACGCGGCGGGCGCTCAGTGGAATCACTGGGCGATGGAAGAAAACCGCTAGCTCGCAAATGGTGGTGCGGAAAATACCGGTGGATTTGGAACAGTGCGTAGGGACGGGAGTGGGGACCACTGATCGGAAGGGCTCCGCGCCGTCGGATCATACATTAATTTGGACGGCGGAGATCAACTACGGGGGGGCCAAGGTGTACAGCCATGAGATTTTGGAGCGACCCCCCGTAGTGAATAACAGTCGTTCGATCGGGTGAGATCTACGGCTAAGGTTGCCCCCGAAATGGATTTGTGATAAGCGCCTTTCAAAACTGGGCTATGGTCATAGCATCAAGTCACATGGAAGATAAAGGAGCGCGGGGCTATGGCTTAAGGGGCCAGGACCCGAAATATGATTTTTGCACATTTTAAAGCATTTTTAGGCCCAAGGGAAGGAACGATAGGGAGGCGAGGTGGAGAATTAGGGAAATAAAGGGTGATGGGGGAGTTTAAGGGGATTTTGGAGAATTTAAGAGGGTGATGGTGGGGATAAAAGGAAGAAAATGGATTTTGACAAAGGAAAGGGGAGGGTAAAATGGGGGTATTTGCAGGGGTATAAAGGGGCAATAGTGGGCCTTTTGAGAAATGGATCAGCAGAGGGGCTATATTTTAGGCACAGTACACAGAGACTTCAAGGAGGATGTGTTTTCAGGGGAAAGGTATTCCTTGAAGGCTCCCAAACAATCTAGCCCCCAGCTTGCTTGCCAAGAATTTCATAGGGGGGCTAACAGTGGCTCCACATGGGGATGGCTTCTCCTTGGAGGAGTCAAGAAACCAGATATGATCTTTGGAGTAGGCCAGATGCCTGCTATCATAAGCCATCTTTCTTCGTTGATTTTCAGCTGCCACAAACATGATATATCAACAGAAACATTTTCCCAACCAAACTACCTACCCAACTGTAGTCCTAACTGTTCCCTTTGGGTGCATTTGAGCTTGCAGACCCTTTACATTATTTTATTTTGAAAGCAAAAACAAACCTACTCTAAATCTACCCTTATTTCTCCATGAGGCCAGATTAGACTGTTGGCCTCATCTATTTCTCTACCTAATCTACTACCTGTTGGGATTAAACTGTCCAACAGGTTTCTTCACCTACATTCTAAGACAGGAAATTGAAGACAGCCAAGCCAGGATTAAGCTGTCTGACTTGCTGTGAATGGAAAGTGCCGAAAATTGAAACAAAACTTTGAAGGCTTGAAGTCTGCAACTTTGAAACATCCTTCTTTTTCCGTGACTCAGGTTTTGAGCATATTGGAGTCACCTCTTTCTTTGATTTCAGCTCTGGCTTTGGGCAGATTAGAGCTGATTCTTCTTTTCACTGCTGGTCCAGATTTTGAGCATATTAGGACCAGCTACTCTTTGCTTCTTGTATGGAGTAATCTTGAGGCAGGATGTCTTCGTGAGCCTCATTTTGAGAATTTTTCTGAGCAAGAGAAAACTCCAGACCAAGACTGTCAAACATGCCTTGCTTATTCACTTGGTCTGGAGTATGCACTTACTCTGGAAAATGCATGGGCTTATCTGGATCTGTTCTTTGCGCTTTAAAGGTCCATGTTTTGAGCATGTTTGGACCTGTCCTTTCACTTTGTTCTTGGAATATTTTTTCTATTTTCTTGAAAGTAAAACTGCAATGGTATGTACAATGGAAATGGAACTGGAAATGAAAAATTAGCAGAAATAGTGTTTGAGCGTCGCCTGAGCCCTTCAAATCTGCATCTTTCTTATACATCTTCCTAGACCTTTTTCACTCACCTGAACCTTCCAAGTTGTCAATATCATTGCATATTAATTGAAAAAGAGCATCTAAAATGGTTTTTAACTATA
This sequence comes from Pinus albicaulis, assembly GCA_034641835.2. Classification (NCBI taxonomy): domain Eukaryota; kingdom Viridiplantae; phylum Streptophyta; class Pinopsida; order Pinales; family Pinaceae; genus Pinus; species Pinus albicaulis. Next base: position 4,204 of record JAXQQM020071026.1, read on the forward strand.
TTTTGTGTCTGCTGTTTGATTTATATTTTTGCTCATTTAGCTGCGGAATCTTGCCACTTTCCGCAACTGCTGCAACTTTCCGCAACCATTTTGTGAAAGTCTATGTTACAGGTGTCTTCAGGAAAAACGAGCCACATGGGCAAGTCGTAAATGATGTGGACATGGATCGTGTCCTATTGGCTCGAGAAAAATCACCTAAGGAGGCTGCAGTCAAAGGTGGCCAAGTGGAAGTCAACCGTAGAGTCCCATGGTGATAGGACTCTGTTTCTCATCACGTGAGGATTTGCATGACCGTTTCTAACTTACGGGAGACACATCAACACCTGTACACGGCTCCATAAGCCGAATCAAACATCCACTCTTCATAGATTTACTCCTCAACGCGGCCATGATCCTAGATCTCTGGACGTAATGGTTTACGTGTTTTCTATCAGCATAAACTTTAGGGAATTAGTTATATCACCTTCAGTTATAAATAACGCGTTTGCATACGCATAAGAGTTAGTTTTTATTAGTCTCCATTAGCCTCCAGATAGCTCTGTAATGTAATTACGTTGCCACTGTGCCGTAATATCACCTCTCTGTTATGACTGCATTTTAATATATAAGAAGACTCTGTTTCCAAGCATAATTCGTATTTGAAGGCTGTTGCCAAGGCTGGTGCAGAGGGCCCCTGCACACGCTGAGGTTTTGTGCATTATTGTATAGTTCTTGTTTTATTTCTTTAAGATCATTGTGCCATAAGTCATTCATGTGTTTATACATTACATCTTTCATGGTATTTATGCTTCATCTCTGTTTATAATCTTTCATGCTTTACATCTTACTTCTGTCCATAATATTTCATGTTTTATGTTAACTGATCAGTGTTCTTGTTTCAGATTACAAATAGGAAGCCCGGGCATTTGCATATCTTTTGACTAATGACATGGAATCAATATTGTTCTGCTGCTAATTTATTTCTCTTAGTTTTTGTTTAATTCCAGTATTGCTTTGTTTATTTTAGTCTTGCACATTTGCTTTAGTAGTTAGATTTAGATATATTAAATTGCTCATGACATTTTCAGTTACCTCCGAAAGCCACAGCTGGACTGATGGTGAGGGATTGAAGTATGAATGTGTAGTTTGATATTAGTTTACTTTCTGCAAATTAGATATATTAAATTTCTCATGTCATTTTCAGTTACCTCCGAAAGCCACAGCTGGACTGATGGTGAGGAATTGAAGTATGAGTGTGTAGTTTGATATTAGTTTACTTTCTGCAAGTTAGATATATTAAATTGCTCATGTCATTTTCAGTTACCTCCGAAAGCCACAGCTGGACTGATGGTGAGGGATTGAAGTATGAGTGTGTAGTTTGATATTAGTTTCTTTTTCTGCAAATTAGATATTAGATTTCTCAAGTTGTTTATGGTTACCTCCGAAAGCCATAGCTGGACTAATGGCGAGGGATCGGAATATAAATTGATGTAATTTGATTTAGATTTACTTTGTTGCAATTCTTGGATTTCTTTAAGCATAGTTTCTTTTGTGTTTAGACAGCAGCAAGGATAGTTTGGTTTTCATGCTCAATAGTTCACTGCTTTGATTTACTAGGTTAGCAGCACATTTTTATTTCCTTTCAAGTTTAGTCATTGTATGTTTCAAATTCCTTTTGAAGTTTCAAGTTGGTAAATCATTATAAAGGATATCATTGCCTTGAACAATCATAACCATACTTGTTTTTATTTTAGAATTTCCATCTCACATTAGAAAACTAAAAACGATAAAAAGATAAGAAATAGGTTATCTTGCACATATAGTGCGCCACACTTCATCAGCTTACGAATCCCGGATTGATAAATTAATGTAGCAATTTAGGACACACTAAATTGACCAAACATTTTGGCGCCGTTGCCGGGGAAGTGTAACTAGGTAGCCAATTTCTTAAAAAAAAAAACAAAATAATAAAATAAGGGAAAACTTGATAACTTCTTGAAGTATGCTCTCCTCTTGCACCTAGTGTGATCTGGAGGATCATAAAAGAGAGTTATTGGTTTAGTAATTTCTTAAGTATGCTCTCTTCTTGCACCTAGTGTGACCTGGAAGATCAGAAAGAGAATTATTAGCCCAACTTTTAAAAAAATAAAAAATAAAAAATGACATGCATAGAGCAAGAGATTCTAGGGGAAGGTTTATAGCTAAAGCCAAGAGTTCGATTTTTACAACTCCATATTATTCAAGGCATAGACAAGAATCACCACCATCTACCCCTAGCCTTAAGATTTTTGGAATTCAAGGAACAACTGAATTAGAGGATTCTCCTATACCACCTACTAAATCCCATTTAGAAAACAAAGAGACTCTCTCTCATCCTCCCTTGATAGAAGAACCAGAGGACTTTAAGGACTCTAAAGAAACTATCATGGCAGAGGGAATAATAGATGGATTTGGAGGTAGAGGTAGAGGTAGAGGAGGAGGAAACAATGGAGACAACAATGGTGAAGATAATAATGGAAGAAATAGGGAAGGAGATAACTTGTTTGGATTCCCTATAGTTGATGAGGAAACTCATACAACAATGAAAAATATCTCACCATCTGTCCTCCCCAACTTTTATGGATTTCGAAGTGAGGATCCTGAAACATTTCTGTTTGAGTTTGAAGTCGTGTGCCGAACCTATGACTATATGGAAGACTCTCAAAAACTCAAACTGTTTCCTTCAACTTTGAAGGGAGATGCTTTGAAATGGTTCATGGGATTAGCTACTCAATATATTATGACTTGGAATGATATGAAACAAACATTTTTGGATAGATACTTGGACTATTGTATGCCCATCAATCACAAGGATGAGGTATTCAAAATGATGCAAAAAGAAGATGAAAATTTGGAAGACTTACTTGAAAGATTTCAATACAACTTGAAAAGAGCAAAGATGAGCAACTTAGATGATGAAACCCTGAAAGCCCTCATATTAAAAGCCATTAGAGATGAATGGATAGATATTTTAAACATGATGGGGAAAGGAGACATTTCTCAACTTCCACTTCGTGACATAACAGAACTATGTGTCCATCTCTCAAGAGGAAAATCTAAAACAGGAAAAGGGCCTAGGGATCCTTCTCTTATTAGGGCCAACAAATCTGCAACTGGCTCAGTAAGTAGGGCAGAGATTGGTAACATGCTTGATGAATTCAAAACCGATATCTTAGGGAGCCTTAGTGAACAACTAGACACCCTTAAAATCCAAAACAAGCAGAAAGCAGAAACAGATGCTCTAGCCATCTTTTGTCCGAAATGTAGGACGAAACATGCTTTAAGGGAATGTCCCTTGGATGCAAAAGTTGTAGAAACATGTATAATTTGCTCAGAGAATCATGAGATCAAGGATTGTCCTTCAATTCCTGGACTCAAAGCTGTCTTTCAAGAAGACCCAAATTCAGTAGAATCTCTCTGCTTTGTTGCAAGAAGACCTTGGCAGGGACAACAAACTCAAGGGTTTAACAACCCTATGAATCTTCAAAACCCACCAAATTGGAATCCTTGGCAACAACCTTGGCTCCAACATCAAAATCCATATCAGCCATGGGTACAAGGGATGAGAAATCCTTATGGGAGATTTGCTCAATTTTATCAATATCCTCCATCTTTTCAAAATCAACAAGCTCCACAACTTCCAAACCCAAATCCACAACTTTCATTGCCATTTCCACAATAACAACCTTCTCAACAAAATCCAAATCCTCAACTCATGCTCCCATACCAACAAAAGACAAATCAACTTCCAGCTCAGCCATTGCCAAATCCTAACAATAAAAATCCTCATAATACTTACATGGTAGAAGGACAAAAATTTCCTACCTATATGATTGTTCCTCTCAATGATGTACAACTCAGATCTGGTAGAGTTTTAGAAAAACCTTCTATAGATATTCAAGAACAAGATACCTCTGAGGAGGATTCTCTTAAAGTCAATGAGGGTTCTGAGGAAGCATCTCTTCAAAATTCAAACATTCAAAAAGAAAAAGAAAAGTTAACACCCACAACTCCTATAGTTGAGCAACCTGCATCTTCATCTACACCTCCTTTTCCCGAAAGACTACAAATTGACAAGGGGTGGAAAAACAAATCTTGTTGCCTAACTATGATTTTCTAGATGAATTGAAGAATGTTTGTATCAAGATTCCCTTGCTACAAGCCATTCGAGAGATTCCTATTCTAGCAAAAACAATAAAGGATTTGAGTTTCAAAAGACCAAGAAGGAAACTAAAAGACACAAGAAGAATCCACCTGGTAGGAAAGATTGCAGATATTATGATGGGAAAAATTACCATGCAGAAGTATGTAGATCCAGAAAGTCCAATTGTCAAGACACATATAAATGGGATAGAAATTCCAAACACATTGATTGACTTAGGGGCTGCTATCAACATTATGAGTAGACAGACTATGGACTAGCTAAAACTTCCTAACCTTCCTTTTACACCTACTTTACTGCAACTTGCAGATCGATCCATTATTAAACCAGATGGTGTATTAGAAGATATTTCAGTCTCCTTAGATTCTTGGGAATATCCAATATATTTTATGATTTTGACTCCCAAGAGTAATCTAGGAGGGCACCCACTTATCTTAGGAAGACCTTGGCTAGCCACAGCTGATGCTTTCATTAGTTGTAGATATGGGGATATGTACATTTCTAATGGTAATTCGACAAAGAAATTCAATTTGTATCCTCCAGAAAAAGCAATCACAGAAGTAGGAGACAATGAATGGGTCGATGATGAGGACATTATACAACCTGTCTTTACCATTTCTGAAATCAGTGAGGATAGTCAAATTCCGAACACATTAGAAAATTTTGAGACATCTTCAGAATATGACCCCACACAATTTCAGTTGGAATCTGACATAGAATATTTATCATCAAGACAAATGTCTCTTTACTCTATGGAAGAGTTTGGTAGTTATACTATTGAGATTTTTCCAGGAAAAACATTGAATATCAACAAACATTTGGAAAAGTCACAACAAAAAGAACTAATCAAAATCTTGCAAAAACATTCTACTGCATTTGCATGGGAGTATACTGACATGAAAGGTATTGATCCTAAGACTTGCATCCATCATATCTCTATTGAGGAAAATAGTAGACCAATCAGACAACCTCAAAGAAGGATGAATCCAAATCTTAGGGAGATAGTGAAAGAAGAGCTCCAAAAACTACTCAATGTAAACTTCATTTATCCAATTTCAGATAGCCGATGGGTTTCTCCTTGGTTATAGTACCTAAAAAGAATGGTAAATGGAGGGTATGCATTGATTACAGGGAATTGAACAAAGCAACTTTGAAGGATCACTTTCCTTTGCCTTTTATCGATCAGGTATTAGACACATTAGCAGGTAAAAAGTATTTTTCATTTTTGGATGGTTTTAGTGGCTATAATCAAATTCAGGTAGCACCTGAAGATCAAGATAAGACCACATTTACTTGTCCATGGGGAAATTTTGCCTACCGAGTGCTTCCTTTTGGGTTATGTAATGCACCTGCAACATTCCAAAGAGCAGTACTAGGAATTTTTCTGATCTAATCCATGATTGTGTAGAGGTTTATATGGATGATTTTACAGTTTATGGTAATTCATTTGAAGAGGCATTAGAAAATTTGGAAAAAGTTCTTATAAGATGTAAAGAAAAAAACCTTTCATTAAGCCATGAAAAATGCTTTATGATGTTTACTGAAGGGATTGTTTTAGGACATCATATTTCAAGAGATGGGATTAAGGTTGATAGATCAAAAGTTGAAGTCATCTCCAAGTTGCCTATTCCAAATTGTCAAAGAGATGTTAGAAGTTTTCTAGGATTTACTGGTTCCTATAGAAGATTTATAGAAAACTTCACTAAAATAGCATCTCCACTCTTCAAATTGCTTACAAAAGACTGTGAATTTAAATGGGATCCTGATTGTCAATCAGCTTTTGAAACTTTGAAAACAAGAATATCTGAAGCACCTATCTTGAGAGGACCAAATTGGAAACTTCCCTTCCATATTTCTACAGATGCTTCAGATACAGCTCTTGGAGCTGTGTTGGGTCAAAAAGATTTAATTCCTTATGCCATTTATTACACCAGTAAAAATTTGACTCCCACAAAGTTGAACTATACTGTGACTGAAAAAGAGTTTTTAGCTGTTGTTCATGCAATTAATAAGTTTAGACATTACATAACAAGCTATGAAACTTTTATTCATACTGACCATTCTGCAATTAGATATTTAATGAACAAACCTGTTACTAATGGCAGAGTGACAAGATGGCTTTTACTTTTGCAAGAATTCAATATTACCGTGTTGGATAGACCAGGAAAACAGAATACAGTAGCTGATTTCTTGTCTAGGATTCAGAATACTAAAGAAGATTCTCCTGTAGAGGATAAGTTTCCTGATGAATACTTGTTTGCAGTAACTATTAAGACTCCTTGGTATACATATATTGCTAACTATTTGGTTACAGGGAAACTGCCTTCACATTTATTTCCAAGTGAAAAACGAAAAATTATTCAAGAGAGTTCAAAATATTCATGGATTTCTAACGAATTGTTTAAAACAGGGCCAGATCTTGTGATCAGAAGATGTGTCAGGGAAGATGAAATGCCCGATATTCTTAAGGCATGTCATGATGAACCATGCAGCGGACACTTTGCAGACAAAAGGACGGCCTATAAAATCCTCTCTTTAGGATATTATTGGCCTTCCCTCTTCAAAGATGCAAAACAATATGTAAAAAGGTGTGACAGCTGCCAAAGAGTAGGGAAACCTACCCTTTCAAATGAAATTCCATTGCAAACACAGGTACTCATTGAACCCTTTGAAAAATGGGCTTTAGATTTCATTGGACCTATTAATCCACCATCTAAGCAAAAGAAGTATATATTGGTTTGTACCGATTATGTTACTAAATGGGTAGAAGCCAAAGCATTAGTATCTGCTACTGAAAATTCAGTTGTTCATTTTCTTTATGAGGATATTTTTACTCGCTTTGGTGTTCCAAGAGAAATTGTGACAGATCAGGGAAGCCAATTTACATCCAACTTGGTGGAGAAGTTGATGGAAGAATACAAAATCAAGCACAGAAGATCTACTCCTTACCATCCGCAAGCAAATGGTCAAGTGGAGTCCACAAATAAAGTTCTTGAAAGTATCATCACCAAAACTGCTCATCTACATAGAAGAGATTGGGCAGAAAGGCTTCCTGAAGCCTTGTGGGCCTACAGAACTACATGGAGAAATACAACAGGACATTCTCCCTATGAACTTGTTTATGGGAAAGAAGTCCCGCTCCCCATTGAGTTCCAAGTCAAGACCTTCAAGATAGCAGTTCAGTTGGGGATGGACTTATCAGAAGCCCAAAAGCATAGAATGGAGCAATTAAATGAGCTAGATGAGATCAGACAAGAAGAAATTTTAAGAACTGATCTAGTTCAATATCAAAGAGCTAAATGGCATGACAAGTACATCAAGGAGAAGAAGTTTCAAGAAGGAGATTGGGCATTGTTATTTGATTCCAAGTTTAAAGATTTTCAAGGAAAATTTCAGACTCATTGGCTTGGGCCATATGAGATTGACAAGATCTTTAGCAATAGAGCGGTAAGAATCAAGACCATTGATGAGTTTCAAACTCCTCTTATTGTGAATGGCCACAGATTGAAAGTTTATCATAAGCCACTCTCAAAAGAGGAATTTGTCAAAATGTTTCAAGAAAATTTTGCAATCAGGCTGGTACAGAAGAATTCTTCTTCTCCACCAGCCTGGTAAAAAATTGTATAAGCCTGAAAACCAATCACTGATTGGCAGTCTTATACAAAAAATATTGGGTGAAAATCAGGAACACCTGACACCCTATATTTTCAAAAAAAAAAATCTCTCTCTTTCATTTCACAAGTTTTGTGACCACCCACTCCACTTCATTCCACTTCATTTCACTCCATTCTACTTCATTTTATCTGTTTCATTCCATTTCACCAATAAAATACTTTTTCATGACCATTTCCATCTAGTCATTTGTCATCTGTTCATTTCCATTCACCCAAATAATAGCTGTGTCAGTTTCCGCAGCTGACACCAGTTTCCGCAGCCAGAAGCAGATTCCGCATCTACCACTCTGTTTTTCAAAAGAATGTACAGCCAGATGTTATTTCCATAATCATGAAATAAAATGCAGGTATGAGGACCAATTATGAAGACATGGAGCATTGAAGATATCAATGAGGAGCAACTAATTGAAGACCAAGGAAAAATGGCAAAGATTCCAAGGTATGAGTAAAATTTATTTCAAATAACATTTAAAACACATTTTTATATAGTTATAAACCATAAGCTCCATCCATTATGTGCAATGATTATATTGAAAAACTCCGTAATCACTCCATGATCTCTGTACAATCCTCCCACAATCCTCGCATTCATTCTCAAACGATCCCATAATTAAACCTCCGATCTTCACTCATACTCCAATATTCCACCTGTGACAATGAGACGTAGTTGATTTGACTACGGCTTCTTTCAGCCGCATAAAATCCATAGCCGTTGTTTAAACGTGCTTACATTTATTTTGCAGCCACCAAATTTTAAAACACTTCCAAATGTGTTATACTCCTCCTATTGTTCTATTAATCTCACAGCCGCATTTCCGCCGTGCTCACGTAACCCTTCTCTGTTCCGCTTCTCTCCATTTCGTTCTCTGTTACGCTACAGTTTGTATACCCACTCTCTAATATCTACCTACAGTCATCGTGCTCATTTCCGTTCATTCAGCCGTCCTACTTCCATTGAACCCTCCTCACGCAGGCAAGTTTTTAAAGAGCAGAAAGAGGGGTGGGTAAATTATTGAGAGCAGAACTAGAGGGACCTAAATTCATGGAAGGGTATCCGCAAGTCAGGGATATATTGAAGAAAGCAAAGTGGCTGCGGTTTATCCAAAAGTTTAGAGGCTACCATAAAGAGGTGAAAAAAGCGTTTGCAAGGTCTTTCAATGGCCTGGAGGTAGAGATTGGAGACCTTAAGTTCACGGTGAATGAGGCATCTATAGCATCTGCCACAGAACTTCTTCAAGAGGGTGAACGTTGGTTTAAGAACAAAAGCATTAGTGATGAAGCCTGGAGAGTAATTCTACATAACCCAGGTATGGACATAACTATTTTTAAAAGAGGAATTCCTATTCATGCTTTGAAAGAGGAATGGGCTACTTTGCTGCTAGTTGTTAAAAAATTTATCACTTGTGAAGGTCGTTTTGGGTCAATGTATATGTCCCATACCAAATTGCTGATGAACTTTCTAGATAACCAGACCCTCAATCTGCCATATTTTCTATTAAATAGTTTGAAGAAGATGTATGTGACTATTCAGAAACATTTAGGGGATGTAGAACCACATCTATATCACCATGGTCTTGTAAAAATTTTGATTGAAAAAGAGTTAAAGGAGAAGAAGGACACATGGGAACAATTTTTGATTAGAAATTTCTTTGAGGAACCTCAAGAAATTCCTGAAGGCAGCACATCAAGAAGGATTAGGAGAAAAATAAAAAATGATGAAACTCAAAGTACTCCTACTACTACAATTGAAAGAACTAGTAGGGAAGAGAGACTGTCAAAAAGGAAGAAGAGAGAAACCAAGGGTAAAAAGCCAATAACATCAAAAGAGAGAAAAAGTATTGAGGCTATGCATCAAACGCCTTCTTCCTAAGAAGATCATCAAGTGTTATCTGAGAGATTGGTTCATATTCAAGAACAATTATCTATAGCCAAGAAGAAAGAGAAAGGAAAACAAAAGCAAAAAGACAGTGGTCCACAGCGTGTGAGAAGAAGTTCAAGGCTTAAGGGGAAGTTGAGAAAAACGCAAACGAAAGGACCCCATTTTATTGACTTGGGAGAAGAGACATCTGAACAATCCCCAGCTGGCCATAGTCCATCTCACTCTCAATCATACAATGAACCTAGTTCATTTCATTCTCAGTCAGACATTGAACATAATCCATCCCATTCTCAGCCAAATGTTAATGTGAGTCCTTCTCAGCCAGATTTTGAGGACAACTCTCCTTCACAGCATTTTGGGGATAGCCCAATAAAAACGACACCTGATATAGACCCAAAGCAATAAGAAGTATATGATTATATAGAATCTTTAGAAAGAGCAGCTATGGGTCCCAGTACTTCATCCACTCAGCCTCACACAGTACAAGATGATCTAGTCCAATCACTAAAACAAGAAGTCTTTGAGCTAGAGCTTTTAAATAAACACATTAAAAATGAAAATGAGGCATTGAAGGAACAAAGAAAATTGGACAAAATCATTCATGATAATACCATGCTACATCTCGGAATATGGCAGAAGAAGAACAGGAAATTGAAAAAGAAATGCCAGAAGTTAAGCAGAGCACTGGTTAATATCAAATTCATATGCTTAATAAAGAAGCCCAGAATGTTAGCAGCACCAAGGAAGAGGAGGAGAGGGCTAGATGTACTGGCTGAAGTGTCAAGGCATATGAACTGAAAAAGGATTATCAAAATTTTGGTTGCATGAGGACATGCAACACCTTCACAGTGGGAGTATGTTGATGTTTTTCATTCACTTGAACCTTCCAAGTTGTCAATATCATTGTATATTAATTGTAAAAGAGAATCTAAAATGGTTTTTAACTATATTTTGTGTCTGCTGTTTGATTTAGATTTTTTCTCATTTAGTTGCGGAATCTTGCCACTTTTCGCAGCTGCTGCAACTTTCCGCAGCCATTTTGTGAAAGTCTATGTTACAGGTGTCTTCAGGAAAAACGAGCCACATGGGAAAGTCAGAAATGATGTGGACATGGATCGTGTCCTATTGGCTTGAGAAAATTTACTTAAGGAGGCTGTGGTCAAAGGTGGCCAAGTGGAAGTCAACCGCAGAGTCCCACGGTGATAGGACTCTATTTCTCAGCACGTGAAGATTTGTATGGCCGTTTCTGAGTTACGGGAGACACATCAACACCTGTACACGGCTCCATAAACCGAATCCAACATCCACTCTTCATAGATTTACTCCTCAATGCGGCCATGATCCTAGATCTCTGGACGTAATGGTTTACGTGTTTTCTATCAGCATAAACTTTAGGGAATTAGTTATATCACCTTCAGTTATAAATAACGCGTTTGCATACGCATAATAGTTAGTCTCCATTAGCCTCCAGATAGCTCTGTAATGTAATTACGTTGCCACTATGTCGTAATATCACCTCTCTGTTATGATTGCATTTTAATATATAAGAAGACTCTGTTTCCAAGCGTAATTCGTATTTGAAGGCTATTGCCAAGGCTGGTGCAGAGGGCCCCTGCACACGCTGAGGTTTTGTGCATTATTGTATAGTTCTTGTTTTATTTCTTTAAGCTCATTGTGCCATAAGTCATTCATGTGTTTATACATTACATATTTCATGGTATTTATGCTTCATCTCTGTTTATAATCTTTCATGCTTTACATCTTACTTCTGTCCATAATCTTTCATGTTTTATGTTAACTGATCAATGTTCTTGTTTCAGATTACAAATAGGAAGCCCGGGCATTTGCATATCTTTTGACTAATGACATGGAATCAATATTGTTCTGCTGCTAATTTATTTTTCTTAGTTTTTGTTTAATTCCAGTACTGCTTTGTTTATTTCAGTCTTGCACATTTGTTTCCATAGTTAGATTTAGATATATTAAATTGCTCATGTCATTTTCAGTTACCTCCGAAAGCCACAGCTGGACTGATGGTGAGGGATTAAAGTATGAGTGTGTAGTTTGATATTAGTTTACTTTCTGCAAGTTAGATATATTAAATTGCTCATGTCATTTTCAGTTACCTCCGAAAGCCACAGCTGGACTGATGGTGAGGGATTGAAGTATGAGTGTGTAGTTTGATATTAGTTTCTTTTTCTGCAAATTAGATATCAAATTGCTCAAGTTGTTTATGGTTACCTCCGAAAGCCATAGCTGGACTAATGGTGAGGGATCAGAATATAAGTTGATGTAATTTGATTTAGATTTACTTTGTTGCAATTCTTGGATTTATTTAAGCATAGTTTCTTTTGTGTTTAGACAACAGCAAGGATAATTTGGTTTTCATGCTCAATAGTTCACTGCTTGATTTATTAGGCTAGCATCACATTTTCATTTCCTTTCAAGTTTTGTCATTGTATGTTTCAAATTCCTTTTGAAGTTTGAAGTTTGGTAAATCATTATAAAGGACATCATTGCCTTGAATATTCATAACCATACTTGTCTTTTAGAATTTCCATCTCATATTAGGAAACCAAAAACGACAAAAAGGTAAGAAATAGGTTATCTTGCACATATAGTGCGCCACACTTCATCAGCTTACGAATCCCGGATTGATAAATTAATGTAGCAATTTAGGACACACTAAATTGACCAAACAGTAGTGCAAAATCATTTTTTAACACTGTCTATGCTACGAAAATGTGGTTTTGTGGCTTAATCAATTTTTTTGAAAATGGTTAAAAAATAGACTTTATAAACATGAGATGAGACTCTCAAGGTATGAAATAAGGTTGTTGGACTTTATTATGTGAATGAAAATGAGACTCTAACCCTATCACTTAACCCCTAAAAACTTAAAATGACTTAACACCTATCTAAAAGCCATGACTAGGAACAAAGCAAATTTTTTTTATAGTGATAATAGTTTACATTTTAAACCTGAGTGTGAGTATATTTAGTATTTTTTTATGCACATGGCTCCATTGGAAGTATTCCTACACTTAAAATGGATCATCCTATCTTAAAAATATGGTAGAGTAATGAATAAAGATGTCATATGAAATAAAATTGTATAATAGCACTCTTGAAATTGTGATTCCCTAAAGTACAACTTGTAAAATTTCTATTATTATCCACTCTCGTGGTAAGACTTGTCAGAAGAAATGTGCTCTTAATGCCTCATATTTTATAAATTAACTTTGATTATTGACCAATAACTATCATCCATAATTGTTTTTAAGACCCTCTTTGAAGGTATTGATGAGAATCTTCCTATGGTGGACCACGCCTACAAAAATATGACAAGTTTTTACAAGAATCCTTACATGATCAATCTGAGGAATTTTTTTAGTCATTATCTAAGATGTTTTATTTAAAATGAGTCTTCAGAGTAGAAGGACCAACCAGTAAATATTAGTAATTAAAAACTTTTCACGCCATCTTGTACCCTTAAGGAGCAGAATCGCCTCCCCAAATATTAAGTAACCTATTTAAGGTTGATTATAATCATAGTCTTTATATAGGATATATTAATTGATGGATAGGAGGTCTCATTACGAGCCAACATACCATGATCATGGGACCTAACAAGAGTGACATTACCGCACTGGTCACCAAGCCAGGGTAATGGCTTCGAATTGAAAATCTAGAGTATAAGAGATGTCATCAGGAGCTGACTTGTTCTTTCTGCTTAGTTCTTGTGAATGGAATTGTCATTAGCTAGTTACCAAGCTGGGGCAATGGCCTTCAATTAATTTAAAAATAAATAAATTCTTTGAACAAAATGTGAATCTATATCTAACAGTTGGGACACGAGCATTTCATTGGTTAAAAGGCATCCCTATCAAGCCTATTGACGCCTGCTGGCAGCAAGGCCATGCATATGGTATTAAAGTTTACTTTACACTATGATTTACTTAGTTTTTTTTTCTCTTCCTGAATTAATTATCATATCTCTTTCAGAATGGCTTTAAATATCCTTTCGATTTTACGTCTTCGAGTTCTAGTTTTTAGGAACAATTTTTTTTTATCAATGTGGGACCCTTAGTGCAGGTACCTCACCTTGCCTAGAAAAGAGGAGCTTCAACTATATGTGGATAATGGTAAGATGGTCACTATGGGAAAGTATTATTATGACTACTTTTAACATTATGGATTTGAAATCATGTCACTGATATTTACAATGAGGATATTAAAGTAAAACTTCTGATCGAAGATGTGTAATGTTCCCAATTTTCCATCAGTTAATGGAATATTAGAGTTCTTAATTTTCATAATTAATTAAGTAAATAAGAGGGTTGAGGGACCCATAAACTCCATATATAAATAGAATCCCCTTTTGATGTGTGAATCTGGATAATTTAGATGTAAATCTACATTATGGAGTAGTGGAGCAGCTTCTTAAATGAAGGAAGAGTGGAGATCATGGAGAGACATCGCAATATTCATGGAGGCTAGTGGCCACATGTACAACTCAATTATGAGGTGGGAAATGGGTATGGAAGGCTCACAATATATATAATGAAGATGAAGGCATAATAGAAGGTACAATTTTTATTATTATTTTTTATTTTTTTAGATCTATATTTTTCATGTGACATTTCTATGCATGCTTATGTTGTTTATCTAAGTCTGCAATGTTGTTTAGCACGTGGGTGTTTCCAACCAAAAATGCCACCCTTACCCACGGGAGACTTCGAGTGCCTACCTAAGAAGGTTTCTATTGATTTTCCATTCATCATCAGGCATTGGTGCCATATTTATCCACTCTCATATTCACATTTAGTCACAGGAATAACGCATTCCTGCTTGAGGTTTTGAGAGGTGGTGGTTGTTTCTAAAATTTTCAGTTACGAAATGTGTGGATAATTCATCCTTTCACCTTGTGCTTCAATATCAACCTTTCACGAGAAGCATATTCATATTTTGCATTCAGCCCAACATTTCACACCTCCATGCAGTAGAAAACAACTCCAATATTTCACAGTCGATGTTGGGTAACCAGCTCCAAAAATAGAAGAAAAAAGATATCAACGCCTTAGAAATAATCAACTTCGAGGGGGAAACCTCCAATACATTACATAAATGAACAATTCTTGGATGATACAATTTACAAAACCTCCTTTCTATATATAGGAGTCCATGGGGCCATAATGTAATCCTAGTGGCCACAATGTAATCCTAGCCGACCTAACAATAATAATTTAAGGGCACAATAATAACAAAATGGGGTTACAAGGGTACAATAATAACAATAAGGGGGTTACACTAACAACAATAAGGGACTATACTAGTAATATAGGGACCTAACATGCCCCTCTCCTTCAAAAAAAAGTGTTTTCCTCAATGCTTGAGTAGCTCTGGGTGCTTTTGTATAAAATTCTCATCCTCCCATGTAGAATCTTCAGTGGGTAAGTTCTTCCACTTGATGAGATACTCTGAAATTGATCGATTCCGTAGTTGTCGAGTTCTTGTTTCCGTGACCGCTTCCGGTTCCAAGATGATTTTTCCTTCCTCATCAAGTTCTGGCAATATTGTTTGAACTGGAATATTTTTACCTATAACCTTCTTTAAGCATGAAACATGGAAAACTGGATGTACTTCACCGTTATAGCATCATTTCTCACTTTGACATGATTCATGATTGCTTCATGGCTACACCATTCCTACAGATTTGGACAAATCTACTTAAAATGAAGGTAAAATCCCCATACACGACTATGCCCGTACTTTCAAGGTGGTATACGCGAGTCCAGCCTAGAATTTTCTGCGTATGGCCATTAAAATGATTAAAAAATATATAAAAATACTTCACTTCATTGGTCGGGAGCATATTTAGGTAGTTCAACCACCTCACTGCAATAACCTGTTTTCCCAATCGATTAAACTACTTGGAGGGACTATAAAAAGCCCTCATGTGTATGGCTTAAGGGAGAGAGAGAATTATTGATATTATACTCTGTTGGTATTCCCTATCCAAGTCTGATTCCCCGTGCCTCCTGCACTTTCCCAGTTCATTATAGGAAACCCTTGTTTCCTTGAGATACACATCCCTTTATATGTTATCTCATATGCACCAGTTTGGAAGGAGTCTTAGCGAGGCAAGGGCTGGACGGATCCGGACGATGGTCTGCGAAGGCCTTGGAAGGATCAGGTGATCTCTCCACTTGTTACTTTTGTACGTGCTATTTATAATACAGAAGTATCATACTGTTCCTGAAATAAACGTGTTAGTGTATGCTTTTATGTATGAGAATATTTGTTATACAAGCATTCATTATGATTTATTTAATGTTTTATATGAATCTCACTAACACTTAGAGTAGATATATGCTGTACAACTTGTGCTTTGTGCTGGTTTCTTCTTGTATTTCAGGTTAAGAAGGAAGGATGGTTGCTGGGGGTTTGGACCCCACGTGGATCTACTTCAAACGTAGGACCTACGTGTAACTCTCTCATTCTGCTCTATTTAGCTTTTCTGAACGTGCATGGTTGTGTGAGTCTCTGTTAAGTAGCATGCCCCTGCTCTGTGGAGGTTGTATCCCAACCAACCTCTAGGGTGAAATTCCCTGAAACAGAACTGGCGACTCCGCTGGGGATCACATTCTTGTGATTCTCCTGTTGGGTTGTTTCAGCTGTTTGGTAGGTTGCCGACAGTTTCATCTTTCATTTGCAGTCCAGTTTACTTTCTTGCAGTCAGTCTGAAGTCCTGGTGTCTTTTCCAGGCTTGTTCTTTTTGTTTTTTCATTATTTACCTTTGCATACGCACCTTCTTTTGCACACAGTCGCATATACAAGCTATTTTGTCTGAAGGAAACCACGTATACGCGAGTTTCCCTTAGAACAGACGCGTATGCACGCTGGTTGCATAGCTATGAGGTAGCGTATACCTAGGCGAATTTTGAATTTTTGGGATTCTTGACCTTTTGGTCCTTTCTGGCTGTGGAGGCCTGTTTCTACAGAGTCTCTGTACTTACTGGAGTGTGAAGGAAGTGGTTTCATGTCTTTTCTCTCTTTTGTTTGAGTGAAAACTAGTCTTTTTGGCAAAGTGTTGTTTCTGGTGCTGGCACTTCTGGATTGAGTTCCAAGATCGCTTTCTGAGCATTCTTGGTTGTTCTGCTTTATCAGAACAGAGAGATTCTGCTCACTGACTCACTCCTATCTTTGTGTTGTGCTTCGCATCTAAAAAGCCCATTAAACATTTGTTTTGCTTTTTGTTTTTGCATTTCAAAATCTCAAAAAACATTTTGTCTTGTTTTTGTTTTTGTTGTTGCATTTTCATTTTCGTTTTGCCATATCTTTTGGAGCTTTTGTGAGGTTTCTTGCTTCTGGTTTTTGGCTTGATTTTGAGGAGGAGTTGTCGTTTGATTTCTTCTTCTTGTTTTTAAGTGTTTTTGGTGTCTTATATTAAGAGTTCTCGTTTTCGAGAACTAGCTTTTTGGACTACCAAAGAAGAGTTAAAACTAAAGGAGCCTTTTGGGAAATTTCAATTTGTTTTAAGAGATATTTGCATCTTAGGATTTGCATGCTTGTAGTCATTTGCATTAGGTGCATTTCAGCATTTAGTTAGCTTCTTAGTTTTTGTGAGTGTGAGTTTGTCATTTGAAAAGAAAAATACAATTTGTTAATCTCGTAGAACCTGTATAGAGATTAATTTTCATCGAAAGACAAAGAACTGCATGTGCATGTAGTTAAGTTTTTATTAATTTCTTTTGCGTCAAAAACACCATACGTTTCATCTCCATATCCTTGTGACTTAATATAACAACCCTTAAAATAAGCGATTTAATCTAAAAATCAACTAGCAAGTTTTTCTAAGTGTCAATCACCAACTAGCTAGGTTGTATGGCCTTGGAATAGGTGTGTGGAGAGTTAACTCTCCAAGGCCGCTCAAACAAACATAGAAGTTGATTAATTGAGCGAAATCCAACTCCGTGAAGATTGAATTTGGAAAGCTCTCATCGAGAGTCGAGCGCGAGGGGAAGTGAAGGTTGAGAAGAGGATACCCCCGCTCAGATTAGGCCAGATACGACCTCAAGACGTCCGCCCAGCCTTTGACACGGATTGGTGCCCATAGTTGCCACTCCTAGGTTCCACATAGGTGACTGCGGGGGGGAATACCCGTGGTACCTGAGGCAGACATCGCATCACTTCTAGCAGTACTTCTAGGGGGTGCCCTTGTGAAGCTTGGGTGCTTGAGCTGGCAAAGGATATTGTTAGGAGGTCGGCGTAACTATTTCTGTTACCTTCACTAGTAGGCCTGGGCTGTAATTATCCCAGACTACTTTCGGGAGGTCCTATATTTTGCTTTCCTGTATTTTGGTGTCCGGTCCTAATCACCCGGAGCGGAAATACTTGAAGGCTATTTGCTTGATTGTATCTCAGGGATTTTTCGTATAGTGAGTGCTCTTTTCTCCTAGCTTGCTTAGCTTTATATTTTTTGAGTCTAATTAAAATTTGTTAAAGTGGCTGATCAAGCGCCTCGTCAATCGAGGAGAATCCGGGGGCTATCTCCCGAGAGTCCAGAGCCTTCTTCAAGAAGGCGTAGGGCGACCCAACGGTGGTTACCACCTGTGAGTCGACGAGCGTGAAGATATACCGAGTACGAAGGTTTCGTAGCTGATTATGGTGTTGGTTCCGAGAGGAGCATTCTGCTCACCTACGCAGTGTTGTTTCCTCAGGAAGAAGATTTTCAGATAGAAGATATACCTGAGCCTGCAGCTATAGGTCCATCTCCTCTTCCTCTTGATCATCCGTTTGTTATTCAGTACGTCGGACCGGAGTCTGAGAGACCGCCGGATCTTCCATATCTTTCTTATCTTTCGATGGCCACGACCGGGAACGCGGCTTCTACGGGCGAGTGCGAGCATTCGGACCACAGCACGGCGAGCGGGGGCATGTGCTTCATCTTCGATTGCTTCTAGTGCGCTATGTTTGACTCTTGGGTTCACCCAAGTTCATGCTTCTCCATTCGGTCCCCTAGGCCCCAGGATGTCCATTAGTGGAAATCCCTCTTTTTCCTTTTCCGCCGGTGCAGCTGGATCTACGCCCATGTCTAACATGGCTAGTGGGATTCACGCTTTGTTTCTGGGTGGTTTCCCCTTTGGGAGCTGGCATATTCCCGAGTTCCCAATCCTTCTTTAGAAGCTCGTTTCCGTTTGCGTCCCGGACCCGGAGTTTCAGACCCTTGCAGTGCCGGGGGCAGAAGTGTCGACTATCATTTTACGGGATGGAATCCTGTGTTTACAACGGTACTGTAGCGGGGAACTCGGGTTCTTCGCGAGTCATCGGGACGTGCGCAATGCTTCTTTCCCTTCACTCGAGTGCTTACTCGGTCTTTTTCTCCTCTGCTCTAATGCGTGGAACCCCTGCCACCGCTTTTCCCTCTTCAATCAATACTTCAGGCTAGGGGAAGCTGGTGCGGGTTTTGGTAACTCGGCGTGGGGAGGAGGTTCTTCTCGTGCTGCTGAGTCCTTTACGGCGGCCCTCCAGTGCCTCATCAAATCTGAAAGGCTATTCTTTTCAAAATCTTCCAAGGGAATCCATCCACATCGGAAAGGATGGAATCCTCGGGCTGCCCGCCTCGCTTACCGTTTACGGCAACGGTCAACTTGCCGGACTGTCGAGAATTAACTAACCTGACCAAGTCGTTATAATCCGGGGTGGCTCTCCGGCTCTTGAGCCACAACTTCCTTGCGATATTCCAAAGTGTTGAAGGTAAGAATGGAGAGGATCGCCGCGATTACATCACCACTTTCCACTTATGGTGCTCTTCGAACTCCCTAATCGATGACTCGATTAGGGTTGAGATTATTTCAACGTACCCTAGTCGGAAATGATCGCTGCAAATGGTATATAGAGGCTCACTTTCGTAGTTTCGCCACATTTGGAGGAAGCTGGTCATCACTTTTCTAAACCATTTTCAGATGTTACTGCTCGGATATGAGTCGGGGACCGAACTCTACGTGCTAATTTTTAAGCGGGGATGAGGCAACTCCTCACATTTACGATCACATTCGGGAATGGAGGAGAAGGAAGCAGAGGCTTACTCAAGCCCATATTCTCGAGTGAGTTCCTTCTCGAGTGTGTTTTTAAATCTACGCCGTCGGATATTTCAAAGATGTATCCCCTATTCAGGGTATTTCTGCAGAGGAGCGAGGCCATCTTTAGGGCTTGTCAGTTAGAACTGATTCTATTCTCGTCCGTGGGGATGTCTTTTGAGTGAGCTATTTCCGCCAATGCTCCTGGCTCCAAATTGGATTTATCGAAACCCAAACCTGGTCCACATGGTGACGGGCTTGTCGGATCGGTCAATAGTAGTGCGGCCGGCCCTGCTTTCTCAATTACAAACTGTCGATTGTCTTTACAATCTACTCCTTACGCGTCGCGCGTGCTACTGCCGTATCCACTCACCTTCCCGCGTCTTTGTCCACAATGCTCGTCCAAGCTTCCGATCCCAGAGGAAAATCAAAAATCCGATGGGAAGAAGAAGGGAGATTTTCGACAATGCACGAAGAAGAAGGGCAAGAACGGGAAGGGCAATGCAAATACCACCAATGAGCGTGTTGGTGAGGGTCAAAGTGAGAAAAAGAAAGTGAAGTTGCTCCATGGCAAGCTTTGTGGCTCGGAGACCATCTCTACGCAATCTTTTGCCCTGATTCGAGGATAGCTCGGCGCTTTGCTATCCCGGCAGGGTTCTTCCCAGTTCCCGGTACGTGCTAACAAAACCCTTTTCCCCAAGGGCGGCAATTAGTTGTTGGCGCAAACCAAAATCTTGGGGCTTCTCCAGAGGTACCCGGGAAGGGGAAATTCGCATCGAACATCTTTATGATGAGTGCTCACGTGGATGTCGCTACGAGATCCCCACGTGATTATAGCGGAAAGGAATCTTTGAAAGCTAAGGGAAGTTCTACGTGCTGCGTAGCCGCTTCACATCACGAAAGCGATTCGTTGAGTCTATGCCTGGATGTCGAAATCATCTTCTAAGCGATCAACGGTGTAATCCAAACGACGAGGCTCGCCCTAGAACTGCTCGATTAGTAGAAGATCGGCACGCAGATTCCTTAGTGCTATGTCAGCTTTAGAGGTACTCCGATCTTGTTCGGCTCAGCGCGAGTTGCTTTGCTCTCACTACCATTAGAGTTTGTGCTGATCCGAAAAATTCTCTTCTCGATTACTTTTGATATGACTAATTTCTTAGAAGAGACTTCCTCATCACATGGCTTTTCACATTAAACTCGTCGTATCGGAAGCTGCGGCATCATTCTGGACGGTTGTTGAAGAGGGTGCTTCTACTTGCGTGATGTCTCTCACATGTCTTGGAAGACACTTGGATCTCCCCAAAGTACGTCCCATCTTAGCACTGTTCTTCTGGCTATGTCGATGGTTAGTTCTCTCACAGGACCCACATGCTATTTGTCCCGGCTTTGCCCATGCGTAGTTGGGGGACAAAACCGTTAACATAGTAGGTTGAGGTAGTAGAGTGCGACCTGGGACTACAACCCTTAGTGTTGGGGAGGAAGCGGATTTCATGAGATGGATGCCAGTTGCGATCCTCACTATTTCGAATTGTATGTTTCCCCCACGAATGGGAGGATCGTTATCGCGTGGATCAGCTGGCTGTCCTCCCGTAGACGATGCGCCTTCGACTCATTGTGTTCCCTAAGTTGGATAATACTAAGGTGCACATATGAGAATATAGGAGTTGGAATGTATTCTTCCCCGATGGGTACTTTCTTGATATTCCTCCCTCCTAAGGTTCATATTAATGCTATTTCATCACTCCAAGGCTCCCCTTCGAAGAGAGTTCTTCCCGAACTCATTATTTTTTGGACCCTTGGACCCTTACCTTCCCCTCATTTTGCCACATAGCGCAAGGTCACAAGTGGGTGGATGGCATTCTACGATGCTACGAGATCAGATGCATCGTCGGTCTATTGTTGCACTACTCGCAAAATGCTGATCCGCGCCTCTTTCACGGAAGAGTTGGATGGTGATGTGGCTCGAGCTGATGCTTACTTCTTCTTACGCCCCGAGATTGTCTTGATACCACTCTTTCCATCTGAAGAGGACATCTTGGCAGCTGATGACGACAGTAGATAGACCGTGGGATGATTTGCATCATCGGTCTTACTTCCCTACGACTTGAGCGGAAGCGAGCCAACAAGTTTTCCAAGTCCTCGGGTCTCTGGACCTATTCACTCGACGTCTTGAGCCCTTTAGCACCGGCACGGTTTATGCTCTTGAAGGGAACATGGCTGTGATCTCTCCTACTATCCCGTGGTGAACATTTCCGGGGATCCCAATATTGTCGAGAATGTCTTCATTGGAGGCTGATGTTCCCCATGAAGAGGTTCAAAATCTATACCGACTCTTCAAAGCCAAGTATAGGGATGTATTTTGCTTGGTCTTATGAGAAAATGTCCGTGCATAGACCCATCTATAGTCCTCGAAAGCATGAGATCAAGATGTATGAAAACGCTAAGCCGGGTCGGGCAAAAACTCTCGTACCCTGGTTAATCCTAGGAAGCGCGACTATCAGTGAAATTTGAAGCTGCTAGTCAGGCGGGATTCATTTTTTCGCGGTTTCCTCCGGTCGAATGGGTTTCAAACCTGATTTAGGTAAGATAAAAAGCAATGAACGATTCGAGTGTGCATCGATTTGAGGGACTCTGAATATAGGCTGCTGTCCTAAAGATAATTATCCCACACCTTTCATCAATCGGATTATTGACGAGTGTCCCTGGTAACGAGATTTTCTCCTGTCATATGGACGGTTTTCTGCGGTTACAATCAAATTACTATCCGTCCGAGAAGATCAACATAAGACCGCATTTATTTGTCCCTGGGGTACGTTTGACATAAGAAAATGCCTTTTGTTATTATAATGATGGAGCTACCTTTCCGGCGGGCACATGTCTTACGCGCTTCCACAACATCAAGAAGATTACTCGAGGCTTACTTAGATGATCTAGCGACTAATTCTCGAAAGAGGATGGATCATCCTCTAGTCACCCTCGGCAAATATTTGAAAAATGATGTCGTTTTTATAAATTCGGTTGAATCCCGAACAAGTAGCGCGTTTTCGCGGTTACATCCCGGTCGGTACAGTTTGGGATTTCCATCGTGTCTAGGGAAGGGATAAGGGTAGATCCCTTCAAGGTTGAGGCCAATACTTGGTTTGCCTCCCCCGTCTTCAATCCGTCGACTTCAAAGAGTCTCCTGAAATCTGATTTTCTTCGGTATGTTTATCGTCAGCTATCGTCGAGATTACAAAAGGATATATGAGGCTCGATGAAGAAAGGAGTTCCTTTCTTTGGGACGACTACGCTCAACGCTCACTTCGATGCCTTGAAAAAGGCATTGACCTGCTCTCCTATCTTTGAGTCCACCCGATTATAAAGCGCAGTAGATTTTCTTTTGTATACGGCTACTGTACGAGAATCTACCATTGGTATGGTTCTAGTTCGAGAGGATGATGCTCTTGCCGTGAGCATGTTATTTACTACCTTAGTCGAGATCGGTAGGACCGAGCGTGATACACTCAGGTACGAAAAGTGCTAGCCTTATGCGGCGGTTCATGCGTGCAGCGACTCCGATTACATTATTCTTCTCAAGTAAAACTATGTCTGTGCAGGTGCATAAATCCATATTTCGGTATTGTCCTCGAGCGAGCGAGTGATTGGGGGCAAATATAATAGATGGATTGTAGATTTTTGACAAGAATTTGATCTCGGAGTTCATGTGCTCGCACAAATCCAGAAAGTCATTATTCTTTGCGGAATCTGATCTCCGAGTTGCCTTGTGGAGAGGGAGATGGATCTATGATGAGTTTCTTTTCCAGGCGAACACTTGTTTCTAATCTCTCCACAAGATCCTTGGTATGGGATATCATTGTCGTATCTCCCAGGGTGCTCGAAGTTTCCCTCTTCTTTCGAAACGATGAGCATCGTAGCTAGCCGTCACTTGGCCAAGAATTGATACGATTATCGGTGATGCTTTGTACCGTCGAGGGGTTGATTCAATCCTAAGACTGCCTGACTCGAAGTTTCGGCATAGTTTGGTATGTCGTGCTCAATGTGATTCTCACGGTGGAGCTTGTGCTCATTTATCCTATAGGGCTTGCTACAACTCAAAATATTTTGCGTGTTGGATACTTTTTGGCCCTCGATTTTCAAAGATTGTGTTGAATCGGTCAAGAAGTGTCATCCTTGTCGGAGTGTATACTCGAAAAAATGCGCGCTCATCCTCAGCTTCCGCTTTTTTCCGGTCGTTACTATCGGCATCTCCCTCTTTAAAAAGTGGGGTGATGGATTATATCTACTTGTAACCCGCCTTGCAAAAGGTCGAAGCAAGTATCATTATCGTAGCAGTGAGACTACGTACGCGAAAGTATGGTCGAGGCTATGCCTATCTTTTGGGAACGATGGTGAGGCGCGACAGCTTTGTTCCTTTTCTCAACCAAGTTATCGCTCGTTTTTGGTATACCTACGAGAGGTTTTCACCGACCATGGCAGTCATTTTTAGAATAGTATGATGGGCGAGTTGGCTCTCAAATCTGGGTTCTAGCGCGGGAGCATTCATCTCCATATTATCCCTCGGACCCAGTAAGCAAGTGGAAGCTGTGAATAAACTCTTTGAAGACAATTCTTCAAAGGACAATTGATAAAACATAGATCCAGCGGCATATTATGGCTTATCCTCGCACTTTCGGGCATACAGCACGTCGATAAATACCGTAACCGGTTTTGACTCGTTTCAAGTTAGTCTCATGAGGTGGAATACGTATTTCCCATTGAATGCAGAGATTCCTTCCCTTAAAATTAGGCACATTGAGCTTCTTCCGACACTTCTGAGTACGCGGTGAGTGGCTTCTTCACCTCGGAACATCTCGATGAGAGCCGACGTCGGGATGCTGCCAACGATGAATGAAGCGCATAAGCAGTCGTAGTTCGGTATGATATGCGGTTAAGCCTAGGGTCCTTTTCCGAAGGTGACCTTGTTTGGTCTAGTGCCCAAGAAAAAGATGCCTTGGGGGCGGTGAAAGTTTAAGTCGATGTGGTATGGCCCCATATATCGTTAAAAAAGTCCTTAAGAAAGGAGCGCTAGTACCCTTGGTTGACTTGAAGGGAACGAGTTGTCGGAGCCTCGAAATGGGCTCTATTTGAAGAAGTATTATGCCCTAGGCTTTTGGCCCGGCATTTTTCGCTTTGTATATAGTATTTGTTTTTTTGCTTTGTACATATCTCGTTTTGATTTTCGATTTTTGATGGGGTGATGATGTTTTTTGATCTCGCTTTGGCGGAGGTTGTGTTGGATGTCATGAGTCATTTTGGTTTTCGCCGATGGTGCTAGTAGACACACCCGGAACTTAGCTTCGTGGCTTGGGTGCTTCATTATCCTCCTTCCAGGATTGCATTGTTGGTATCAAGAGGGGTCTGCGTGTCGTCACTGCTTACAATAATGTATGGAGCATCACACCGTGATCATTCATTCACTCTCGGAGGCAATATCTCTGGGTGTTGATCTCGTTGGTAGTTTTCTTGGACTCCCGAGTGGGTGGTGTTACAGTTGAAAAACACTTATCGGCGGCACGCAGATCCATTTTTATTACGATTGTTCTTGAGGGTACGCTATTGTTACAGGTCATTTCAAATTTTAACATTCATTCATATTCCTCAGCTGACAATTGGTTTTTTGACTCATTGGCTAATAAAGCTAGATTGGCATATTAATCATTCAATACAATAAATTTTTAATCATCAAAAACATCAGTACACTTTGATACATTTATCACATCACATCAAATATCGTCTATTATATATATCATCGAGTGTCAAAAAACTTTACAAAATTTGGATCCCGATAATCTCGTACAAAATTTCGGGCTTATGCCCCATCATATCGATCTCGAAAAAAGAATATACTGAGTCATCTAATATATAAGAAATTCTGTCTACTTCACGAGGACCGACCGCCGAAGTCATGTTCCCTATAGAACATAAGCTGCTGATGGCCACACGGTGGAATAGTCTAACCCGACTCCCGTGGCAGTACTCCTGACAACCCCATCTCTGGATGGCTCTCTGGAAAAGTCCTCCACATCGAGCCCATAGGGATTTGGCGGGTCGGTCCCCTCTCAAGTTTCTCGCGTCGGCCCGGGAGAGTCTGTCGGGTTTAATCCATTTGTCTCCGCCTCACCCCGCGGCGCTTGTAGCGCGCGTAGGGCCTCTCGGGGACGAAACTCGGTCCAACATATGAAACATGATCACCATTTTTAATTTTTTCAGTCATTATGAATCCAATCAAAAAACATGTTTTGTGTTCATTTTTTTTCATACATATTTTAAAAAAATCCAAAAAAATCATATAAGTCAAAAAAAATTTGCAAAAAACTTACCGGCTGCGCTCCCCCATGTCTTGTGCTGTGGAAGTACTAGTATGCGGATCTCCTCGGAAATCCATCCCGCATAGGGATAGTCATCCACCTGCGATGATGCTGGTTTCTCCCCACCACGGGAAGAATATGATCTGTCCCCATGTGGTTCGGGGCACTTTCGCTCGCCCCCGGTCTCTTCATCATGTCCCGCCTGACGAGCAATTTCGAGTCCGCGGAGCCGCGATAAAGTACGAGATGACTCGGGTCTCAAAGCCGGAATCCTGTCAAAGAAGAATGTTGTCAAAAATGGTACCATAGCCAAAAGTGTTTAGTTTTTTACTCAGCGAATAGAGGTCGACTGTTGTTTCATGTTACGTCAGACGTAGCTGTGCACCAATCGTAAACATGAGTCAAACACTCTGCGGCTATACTCATTTGCGTCCCTAGACGCGATGTAGTGAGGCGGATCTTCGCCACTACTGTTGATGGTGAAAAGGGAGGATCTTCATGTGCAAATCTCCTCGATATCTCTAATTGCAATGCTGTGTTCCAAACCCTTTTTGGAATTATCTACGCAATATACGTGGACATAATCTTCCACGAGGTTAGACCCTCCCGGTGGTTTTCCGTGCGGTGTCTACTCTGGTTCTCTGGGAGAGTCCAAAGTGATGAAATATATATCCTCCACTTCTATGCGTAGTGGCATCTGATCAATTATGAAGCAATCCCTCGATCTCGGTTCCCCGGCTAATTTATGAGCATTTCCAAGCAAGCTTGCACATTACCATTTTCATATTGGGCATTTTAAAAGAAATTTCAACAATCCATAATTTCGGAGGATGTTAGTCGATGCGCGGTCCACTGCATGACTTCTTGGTCTATGCACGCATATGCTCACGTTCCCTCCATGAGATGGTCATCCCTAGAAATTTCATCAAAATTTGCATTAGCCACGCTTTTTTACAATCGTGACTGCGCATACGCCGAATGTTTCTGTGCACGATACTGCAGTGTATACGCGACTTGCATTCTATTAAACCCGTCGACATGTGCGGATACGCAATTTTTAGCAAGGGTTTCAAAGCAAAAAAATCACTTAATTTTAATTTTCAAATGGACAAAATGAATAAACAGTGATGATTAAGTGAGCCTACCCGAGGTTTTGCTGAATTCCAGAGCGGTACGGTTGTTCTGATTTGACGAAAGAAGTTTTAGCTCCGTAGCACTTTTTCCAAATAAGCTATGCAATAATGAACCAAATGAGAGGTAATTTGTCTATTTATGGCTAAAAAGTTGAAAATTTTCATAAAAAATTTCTTATGCTTATTTTTTCGATCTATCTTATGCTATATAACTCGATTGCTTGAAGTGCCTAGTTTGGTATGTTTTCGGTACATTTTGACGATTTTGAGATTTTTCTCTGGTTTTGATCCATCATTTCCCGACTCTTCACGGCAGGTATATGATCTTCACTGGCATATAGGTTAGGGAATCACTTTCCGTTGCATCTTGCATACTAGCCTCCATACTGATCACTTGCCTTAGGGTCGATCCCATCAGGTCATGAGTATTACACCCATTTCACTCGCCGTTTTTTAATCATGACTTGATGGTAGAGCCTTCCTTTACATGGGCTTCCTAGTTAGTTCCTCGCTATCACTTGTTGCCCATGCTGCTTTTTATGTAGGCTCGGGAGTCCTCTTTAGTCTCGCCATGTCTTATGTGTTGAAGCTTCATTCTTCTCCTTCATCACTTATCATTTTTTTTGGCTTATACCCTAGAGGCTCCCTGGTGTCGTTAAGTTGTATTACTGCATTGCATATTGGCTACTTGTTTATCCTGGCCTTTAGCCGGCTTCATTTGGACTCGATGTTTAAGCCAACTTTTGACCTTGACTTTCTGTACAAGTTAACCATTGCATACACTTAGCTATCACGACTTGACACCTTTGTACCCATGGATGGAACGTTCCTCTGAGTATCACTGACCAGTTTTCGCCACCTTGCATTGAGCATAGGATTGTTCCAAACCCCGGAACTAGTGCATCTGCTTTCTTGATACTCGTTCTATCCATTGTACCATAGCATTCTTTTATTCTTTTTCAGGCTTATTATGAAAAAGACAAAAAAAAAATTAAATATAACAAAAAGAGCGGGAACGGGATGTATCTTCGTTATTTCGATGGCAGTACAGAGTCAGTTTGTCGCCCTTGAACAAAGCACATATACTTATATATATTTCCTTCATTTGGGATGGTTCTAGTTTGACCTAGGTTCAGCCTTTACCATGTTCCACTTGTCAGTTCTCCCCCGGTTGGTTATCTCTTCCAATCATATGGAGAGTTTGTTTTGCCTCCTGCAAGACAGACTTATACAGTGTCACTTTTTACTGCCATGGTCATCACAGAGTCATGCTTTTGTTCAAGGGAAGTCTAGCCTGAGTCGGCCATTTTGCGGTGTCTCTTGACTCATTATTCAGTCGGCCTTCCCGGTCTTGTCAGTATCATGTTCTATCACATCAGATGTTTTGGTCTTCTGCTCGTGCTGGTTTGAGAAGGTCCCCATTGACTTCTTGCCGGCGGGTTTGTCTCCTATCGACTACGACACATTGCTCTGAGAGAAAACCTAGAGCCGCACCTTGGGCCTATTTCCATTATTGATAGGTGACCTCGTGCTCGGCATTTGATCATCATCATGGGTCTTTGACTGAGTGGTTTCCCCTGTGTTCGACGTCAGCACACATTATCACACTTGGGATTCGTGCAGTACCTTGATTTCCATTTGACCCTATCGGTGGATTTCTCGCCTCTGTGTCGGCTTTCATTATTGGTTGGTTCAGAGGGTTTCTTCCGTGCGCTAGCTTCATCTTGTGCACGTCGGAAACGTACTTCGGTTTTGGTTCCATCACTCTCCTTCGTCCGATTCCTTCCAAATCTTGGCCTGCGGGTTACACTCGCGCTGGACTGATGTGGGATGCCTTAATACCTTCCTTCCAGCAGATCTTTTCCCATCGACTCCGACTCATTGCTCTGGGAATAAGGTCTAGAGTCTTTTTGTCAGTACCTTAGGGTTTGCAGTCATCAGTGGCAGACTCTTCGCTATCGACAGTGGGGATTCATCATTGCCTCTTGATTGGTAGATTCTTTCAAGTGTTCGACTTCAACTCATTCATTCACACTTGTCAGATTGTACTGGGGCACTTTGACACTCATTATCATTATCGGTGGGTTGTCTCACGTACATTAGCAGGATACATCAATACTTAATGATCCAACATTTCTAACAATTACGACTTCAGCTCATTTTATTCCAGTGTGTAGGGTATTGCCATAGTGATCATTGAACCTGGTTGCATCAATATTCTTGATTCCTTTTTGGCGGTCAACATTATACTTGGTGATGCCGTCCATACATATTACGATTGAAGCCTGCAATGAGCATCTTATATGTTGATCCCCGAGTTGTGTGATTGTACCGTTTGATCCACCTCTTATGATCCGGTACTTGGAGATTCAGTTACTTATTTGATCAGACATCCAGTTGCACCATCTTTTGATCAGCTTTCTATATGTGATACTTGGACATTGATTCAGACTTGTATTTCCGGGCCCTGCTCAGATGATTCATTGTGTACTTTCAGTTCAACTATACTTGTATACATGTTGGATCTATTCACTACTTTCTATATGATGTATTTTTGACTGAGCATGGGTATGCCCGCCTCAGCATGAGTTGACTCTCTGTTTTCTTTCATTGGTTTTTGGCAGGCTGAAATCTGGTGAAGTCCTCTCTTGTCCTTGCAAAGTTCTTTCTATGTGCATAATACATTTCGGCCATCATGTATGACCTCATATATTAGGGGGAATCTGTAATAGCATCATTTTTCACCAATATGATTCATGATAAAAAAACTATGGCTTTATAGGCACCCATTCCTCTGAGACTTGGACAAATTCACTTAAAAGCAGTCATAAATCCTCCATACGCGACTATCCCAGTGTTTTAAAGTGTATCGAAAATCAATGAACTTTTCGCGTATTGGAGTCATGAAGATAAAAAATATATAGAAATTCCCTATTTTTGGGCTTGGTTGATGGTTACTCAGGTAGTTCAACCACCCCAGCACGTGGCCAACTGTTTCCAACTGTTGAAACTACTTGGAGGGAGTATAAAAACCCCTCATGTGTATGGCCTAAGGTTGTGTAACTTGACTCAAAAATAGAAGAAAAGAGATATCAACGCCTTAGAAAATAAGCCACTTCGAGGGGGAAACCTCCAATACATTACATAAATGAACAATTATTGGATGATACAATTTACAAAACCTCCTTTCTATATATAGGATTCCATGTGGCCATAATGTAATCCTAGTGGGCCACAATGTAATCCTAGCCGGCCTAACAATAATAATTTAAGGGCACAATAATAACAAAATGGGGGTTACAAGGGTACAATAATAACAATAAAGGGGTTACACTAACAACAATAAGGTACTATACTAGTAATATAGGGACCTAACATGCCCCTCTCCTTCAAAAAAGCGTTGTCCTCAACGCTTGAGAAGCTCTGGGTGCTTCTGTATAAATTTTTCATCCTCCCATGTAGAATCTTCAGTGTATAAATTCTTCCACTTGATGAGATACTCTGAAATTGATCGATTCCATAGTTGTCGAGTTCTTGTTTCCATGACCGCTTCTGGTTCCAATATGATTTTCCTTCCTCATCAAGTTCTGGCAATATTGTTTGAACTGGAAGATTTTCTCCTATAACCTTCTTTAAGCATGAAACATGGAAAACTGGATGTACTCGCGAAGAAGCAGGAAGCTCCAATTTGTATGCCATAGTACCAATCTTTTGCGACACCTTGTAAGGACCATAGTACTTTGGCGATAATTTATTATCCTTCTTTGCTTGCTTGAGGGACATTTGTTTGTATGGTTGTAGCCGTAAAAATACCCAATCTCCTGCATCAAAACTTCTCTCGCTACGATGTTGATCTGCCTGTTGTTTCATTCGATTTTGTGCCAAATTCAGGTTATCCTTTAAGAGTTGGAGAACTTCTTGCTGATGCTCGATGTGATCTTCCACTGCTTGAACCTTCGAATTTTCCTTAAAGATGATGTGATGGATGGTGGATGATATCCATAAAGTGCCATAAATGGGGTCATTTTTGCTGCAGTATGGAAGGAAGTGTTATACCACCATTCAGCGAGAGGTAACCACTTGACCCATTGTGTTTGTTTATCAGATACAAAACAACGAAGATATCCTTCCAAACATTTATTTACTATCTCTGTTTGACCATCAGATTGAGGATGATAATATGAGCTATGAGCTAATTGAGTACCCAAACAAGAAAATAACTCCGTCCAAAAATTTCCCGTAAAAATGGGATCTCTGTCGCTCACAATAACCCTTGGGCTTCCATGTAGCTTTTGAATTCTGTCCACAAATGTAGTAGCAAGTGTACTTGCTTTAAATGGATGAGATAATGCACAAAAGTGTGCATACTTGGTAAGTCTATCAACTACCACCATGATGACATTCTTTCCTTCGAACTTAGGTAAACCTGTGATAAAATCCATTGAAATCTCCTCCCAACGTTGACTTGGAATGGATAAAGGTTGTAGAAGTCCCGGGGTCTTAATTGTCTCAACTTTATTCTGCTGGCAAACCAAACATTCTGCCACAAACTTTTGAATATCAGTTTTAAGGCCATCCCAAAAAAATTCTTTCTTCACCCTGTGGTAAGTTTTTAAAAATCCTGAGTGTCCTCCTAAAGGAGAAGTGTGCAATTCGAGAAGAATCTTTTGTTTTAGTTGGGAATTCTTACAAAGATATAAGCGATCTTTGTACCATAAGGAATCATTTTTCCAACTAAATGTATCAGATGTACTAGGATCTTGCTGCAACTTTTGAATGAGTGTCCATACATCTTTGTCCTTCTTCCATTCATCTCTTGCTTTGGTTATCCAATCTGGTTGGATAATAGAAATGGCACAAAGCAATGCTTCCACCTCTTCATTATTTCTTGAGAGTGCATCTGCAACAACATTGAGCTTTCCTTTTTTGTAGATTATTTCAAAGTCATAACCCAACATCTTTGTGACCCATTTTTGCTGCTCTTCTGAAGATAGTCTTTGTTCCAAAGAGTGTTTAAGACTATCATGATCAGTTTTTACCTTGAAGTGTCTTCCCATTAGGTAAGTTCGCCATTTCTTTAGTGCATGCAGTATTGTTAACATTTCCTTCTCATAAATAGGTTTCTGTAAATACTTTCCTTTGATTGGACGACTTTCAAAAGCAATGGGTCTTCCTTCCTGCATTAAAACTGCACCAATTCCATTTCTCGAGGCATCACATTCCACAATAAAGGTTTTTGTGAAGTCTGGCGTAGCTAAGACCGGTGCTAGGCACATTGCCTCTTTAAGATGTTCAAAGGCCTTAGTTGCTTCGGGAGTCCATGAAAATGCATCTTTCTTCAATAATGTTGTTAGAGGTGCTGCTATTCTCCCATAATTCTTAACAAACATGCGATAATACCCTATTAACCCAAGAAATCCTCGCAACTGCTTTATGGTTGTGGGGACTTTCCATTCCTTAATGGATTTAATTTTGTTAGGGTCTACTTTAACACCCTCGTGAGATACAATATGACCCAGATATTCCACCTCTTGTACTTCAAAGAAACATTTGGATGTTTTTGCATATAATTGTTTCTCCTGCAATAGTTTGAGCACCCTGTCAACATGTTCAACATGATCCTTCCAAGACCTGTTATAGATTAGTATATCATCAAAAAATACTAGCACAAATTTTCTAAGGAAGGGTTTGAAAATGGAATTCATCAACCCTTGAAATGTAGAAGGTCCATTGGTAAGGCCAAAAGGCATGACCAAAAATTCATAATGACCCTCATGAGTTCGAAATGCTGTTTTTGGAATATCTTCAGTCTTCATTCTTATTTGATGATATCCTGAGCGAAGATCCAACTTGGTAAAATAAATTGCTCCATGTAATTCATCCAATAATTCATCAATCACAGGAATGGGAAATTTATCTTTAATGGTGAGCTTATTGAGCTCCCTATAATCCGGACACATTCGCCACGATCCATCCTTCTTGTGTACCAATACTACAGGAGCAGAGAAAGAACTTTGACTAGGTTGAATTATACCCGCCTCTAACATTTCTGCAATCATGCGTTCAATTTAGCTCTTTTGGAAGTAAGGATATCTATAAGGCCGGATGTTTGGAGGAACACTTCCTGGAATCAAATGAATAGCATGATCATGATCACGAATAGGTGGGAGTCCTTTTGGGAGTTTCAAACACCTTGGAATGATTGTCCAAGACTTGTTGGAGATCTGCAGAAATAGATGATTTTGATGTTGGAACTTCTAGTGAGCATAATTGTGCAATTACACCTCATTATTCTTTCTTTAGAAGCTTTGTCATGACATTAGAGCTTATTATCTTTCCCGGCTTCCCTGCAATACTCCGTAATTCGACTTCCTTTCCTTCTGAAAAAAAAATTCGAGAAAAGTTCTTGAAAATTAAAAGCTACCGTCCCCAAAGATTGTAACCATTGTACTCCTAGTACAACATCGGCACCTCCCATAGGAATGGAAAGCATTGGACTAGTCAATACATATTCCCCCATGGTTAGCTTGATATTATGGCATTTTCCAGAGAAATTTATAGTTCCTCCATTTGCAACCATCACTTGACATTCTGGTGCTGGGCATAGGAAACAATTTAATTCCTTGGCTACCTTACAATGAATAAAATTATGGGTGCTACCTGAATCAATCAACACTATTACCTTTTTCTTCTTGATATGTCCTTCTATATTGAGAGTTTGAGGAGTTGTAATTCCTGCCAGTGCATTACACGATATGGTCAGATTCTTTTCTTCCTCTTCTAGGGCTGGTTCCTGGTGTATATCCTCTTCTTGTTCATTTTCTTCTTCCTCTTCACAATCTATGTAAAATAATTTCTTCTCAGCACACTTATGGCCTTTAGTGTATTTTCTATCACAACTGTAGCAAAGCCCTTTTGCTCTTTTTTCTTCCAATTGTTGTGGTGTCAACCTTGTAGGTTGTGGAAATCTAGGCGTAGCAACACTTCCTTCTTTATAGAATTGAGTGGTAGGCTTCCTTGTCGCCATAATTTACATTCAACTTTTCTTGCCAACCTGAATGCCTTCTCCAATGAATCAGGTTCCAAAACGCGAACTTCATGTTGGATGTTATCCTTTAAAGTGCCTATGAAGAGATCAATCCTGTGTTCCTCTGGAATATCAGTTACCCTTATATTCAATT
The DNA here is from genome assembly GCA_034641835.2 of Pinus albicaulis. Taxonomy (NCBI): domain Eukaryota; kingdom Viridiplantae; phylum Streptophyta; class Pinopsida; order Pinales; family Pinaceae; genus Pinus; species Pinus albicaulis. Next base: position 38,680 of record JAXQQM020071026.1, read on the forward strand.
TTTGGAAGTCCTCAATGTGCTGCCCCACTAAACTCTTTTGTTTGAGATTTATCAATTGGCTAAAGAAGGTGTTGCTCTTTGTATCCTCATAATGTGCTATCATTTCCTCCGTAAAAATTGACCAAGTGACAATTTTTTTATGAGAGAAAAGCCATCGATACCATACAAATGTATTTTGTTCTAAATGTAAAGTTGCAATGCGTGCCTTTTGTGTGTTTTGCACATTATGGAGATCAAAATATTGCTCCATCTGTAGTATCCATGTTACAGGATCCTTTCCATCAAACTTCCTCATATCCATTTTGGAATATGGTGGTTCTTCCCGCCAACATTAGAGTTTATGAAATCACGATTAACATTTATTTTGTTCTCATCATGAGGTTCTTCTACTATATTTCCGCCATTAGGAATCATTTCTAGTTTTAAGCTTGTCATCAAGCCTTCCATGTATGCTTTTAGATCATTCTTCATGTTTTCTATGTTGTCTTTCATGTCATCCATCTTAGCTTCCATGCCCACTTCCATGCCATCCATCTTAGCTTCCATGCCATTCATCTTAGCTTCCACGCCGTCCATCTTAGCTTGCACACCATCCATTTTAGCTTCCACGCCTTTCTTCAAACCTTCCATCTTTACTTCCACACCATCCATCTTAGCTTCCATGCCTTTCTTCAAACCATCCATCTTTACTTCCACACCTTTCTTCAAAACTTCCATTTCATTTTTTGCTGCTCTTTGCGAGAGTGAAATTTGTTGCACTTGTTCTTGTAATTTTGATAGATCATGTTGCAATTCTTCATCTTCATGAGTCATGGTAGAGCCTTTTGAAGGCTTGATGGGTGTTGAATTCTTTTTAGGGGCCATTTTAGAATCCAATATTGATATCTATTCTACAAGATGCCCTTGGAATCAATTCAACTTGATTCTTCAAACAAGACTTATGCAATTCCGAAAAAAATACACACCTTTTTCTTGCTTTTGAGGAGCTCGATATTGAAATTGGATTATCTCTGCGATTGTAGAATTTCAATATCTGAATTTCAGTACCGATGTAGCCCTCTGAATTATCTTTCAAATTCCATAGGTCTGACCTGATTTGGATTCTCCAAGACAAAGTTGTGTCCAATCTCCCACAATGACCTAATTCTGGACTGGTTTAGTAGAGCGAACTTGTACGACTTGCCACGTGTCACTGTTTTGTCCTTTGTCTCTGAAATTGATAGCCCAAAAACTTCCGTCTGTGTAATTGCGACCAATTTTTACGGCACTTCAATCCAATGCCCAGAGAGAGAGTTATTGAAGTTTTCCCACGATCACCTCTTTGAGATGCAATTCAGGAGCCTGAAAAAGCACTACCTTCCACAGATCATATCTCCAAAAATATTGCGAACCAAGTTCTGAAATTTTTTGACGAATTTTCTCAGGATTTCAGCTTCGCACCATATGAATTTCAGACTCTGAACCTTCGTACAAAAAAATTTATAGCGCAAATGCCACGATGACCTGTTTATGAGCCTGAAAAAATACCTAACTTCCACAGATGATATCTCCTCAAATATTGCGAACTAAGATCTGAAATTTTTAGACAACCTTCCTCAAGATTTCAGCTTCGCACCCTAGAAATTTCAGCTTCTGAAGCTTCGTAGAAAAAAAGTTATAGCGAAAATGCCACGATGACCTGTTTGGAGCAGCGAAACCCTAGAATGTAAAGCTTTGATACCAAATGTTATGAACCAGCTCCAAAAATAGAAGAGAAGAGAGATCAACGCCTTAGAAATCAGCCACTTCGAGGGGCAACCTCCAATACATTACATAAATGAACAATTCTTGGATGCTACAAATGACCAAAACATCCTTCTATATATAGGAGTCCATGGGGCCATAATATAAGTCCAAAGGGCAACAATGTAATCCTATCCGACCTAACAATAATAATTTAGGGGCACAATAATAACAGAATGGGGGTTACAAGGGTACAATAATAACAATAAAGGGGTTACACTAACAACAATAAGGTACTATACTAGTAATATAGGGACCTAACACCTAAGGGAGAGAGAGAGTTGTTATTATTATACTCTGTTGGTATTCCCTATCCAAGTCTGATTCTCCGTGCCTCCTGCACTTTCCCAGTTCATTGTAGGAAACCCTTATTTCCTTGAGATATACATCCCTTTATATGTTATCTCGTATGCACCAGTTTGGAAGGAGTCTTAGTGAGGCAAGGGCTGGACGGATCCGGACGATAGTCTGCGAAGGCCTTGGAAGGATCAGGTGATCTCTCCACTTGATTACTTTTGTACGTACTATTTATAATACAGAAGTATCATGCTGTTCCCGAAGTAAACGTGTTAGTGTATGCTTTTATGTATGAGAATATTTATTATACAAGCATTCATTATGATTTATTTAATGTTTTATATGAATCTCACTAACATTTAGAGTAGAGATATGTTGTACAAATTGTCCTTTGTGCTAGTTTCTTCTTGTATTTCAGGTTAAGAAGGAAGGACGGTTGCAGGGAGTTTGGACTCCACGTGGATCTACTTCAAACGTATGACCAACGGGTAAATCTCTCATTCTGCTCTACTTGGTTTTTCTGAACGTGCATGATTGTGTGAGTCTCTGTTAAGTAGTACGCCCCTGCTCTGTGGAGGTTGTATCCCAACCAACCTCTGGGGTGTTAATTCCCCGAAACAAATAGTTTTAGCTGCAAAATGGTATATTGAACTACCACGTGGCTCATTCAACAATTTCAACACGTCAGCAATAGCTTTCTTAACACACTTTCAGTTGCCAATCTGATACGATAATGGCACGGAACTCTTAACTTCATTAAAACAATATATGTCTACGTACATATCAGATCACATACATGAATGGAGACTTAGAAGGCATTTAGTGAAAGTTTTTATTCCGGATCAGATTTTGGTAGAATGGTTTATCAAATCATTGCTTCCAAATATCACTGAAGATGTGGCTAATGGAGGGGTTGTTACGGAAGAACAGGTCATTTCTCAAGCTCAGTACTTAGATCTTGTATATACAAAGTCAGTTGAGATTGCAACAAGATGATGAGCTTAGTGGAAAGGAGTCGCCTTCACTAAGTGGGCCCGCAGGCTATTTTTGGCGCAAAGTCTATTTTTAGACTATGTCTATTTTTAGACATGTGGATCATGATTCTATGAGTTGCAGGATGCTATTTGTGGAGGGTTGGTCAAGTTGGAAAAATATATGGACTTCTATTTTTAGACATAGTGGGCGGAATCTATTTTTAGATTTCCAGTCTAAAAATAGGGATGTCAAATATTATTAGCTCTTAATAATATTTAGACTCTAAACATTATCTTATTCTCTTGGAGAACTTCAGTTTTATGCCTATAAGTGGCACATGCAGCTGACAAAAGGAATTACGCAATTCATAGGGTTTAGTGGAGCTATTGCATGAAGACTTCAGTTAGAACTCATGTGACAGAGTTTGGTGGAGTTGATTGAGGAAGTTAGTGGAGTTGTATTCAGTTTAACTAATCTAAACATAGTTGAGCTATTTGTATTCAGCTTAACTAATTGATACAATTAGTGAGAGTGGTGTGAATTAATTATTAATTAATTCACTAATTATAAACTCATTAATCAACTAAAGAATGCATCAGTTAACTTCAGTGCATGGATAGTTTCAGTGGAGACCAGTGCAAGAATAGGTGAAAGAGCAAGTTAACTATCAGTTGTGACTATATAGTTGCTATTTGCAACACACAGATAGGTCGAGTAGCCCATGAGGATTGAGCAGTTCAAGCCAGGTGGTTTATCTATTTAATGGAGCCATCCCATAGCATTAATAACGCAATAGAGGCTGGCTATCAAGTGGCAAAAGATTGGAACATGTGTTTTGCTAGATCTAGCTTGATAGTGTGTAGCAATTGAGGGTGTGCATGAGAGCTTGTGAGGAGCTTTTGTACTATGATTTTTACATGATATCCATGACATATAATATACAGATAGTTGGGGTTTTCAGCTTTAAGCTTTCCCATTAAATACTGTGTTCATATGTGTGATTGTTTGTGGTTTTAATGTATGCATGCAATTGATTTTATTTCCGCATGTGATGATCAATGGTAGAAGAGATTCTGTATTATGCATGAAGCTAAAATAGTGTGTGATCAGAAGAATCTCGGTGAATAATATATCAGTTATTCAAAATTTCTACATGGTATCAGAGCGATATTGATCATTGGAGCACTTGCAAAACATTGAAGCGGTTGAGTTTTGTGCTGGTGGAATTCGAATTTGCAACAGTGTTTTCTTGGTGTCGAAGTTGAGATGTCTTTCAACGGATTGCGATTGGAGTATGCCCTTGAGGGCAGCTCGAATTATATTGCATGGAAGGACAGGATGGAGGTGGTGCTGGATGACAATTGGTTGAAGGAGTTCATAAATGTAGAAGTTCCAAAACCTACTTCTAGCGATGTTGTTGTACTTGACTCATGGTAAAAGAAGACAACAAAGCGTCGAAGGATTCTGTTGGAGGGCGTGAAGGATCACATAGTGTCCAGCCTGCACAGTAAGGCTTCTCCATTCCTGATGTGGAAAGCCTTGACAGAATTATTCCAAAGCAAGAGCGACCAGAGGAAGTTGGCGCTCAAAGATAAACTCAGAAACATAAAGATGGAGAAAGGTGACAGTACGCCCAAGTACCTCACGAAGTTCATCCAATGCAGGGATGAGTTGGGAAGTGTGGGGGTGACTGTTGATGATGAGGACTTGGTGAGCTTGGCTCTCCTTGGGCTTCCGAAGAGTTGGCACTCCTATCAGGACTCTATCAATGGTCGAGAGAAATTTCCAGGATGGGAGCGACTTTGGTCGGATCTTGTGCAAGAGGAGATAAGGCGAAGTACCAGGGATGAATCTTCATAAAGGAACTCTGATGAAGAGAATTGCGCTTTGGCTACCAAATCAAAGAAGGGGAAGAGCAAGAAAGCTTCTCAATCCGGTGCGAAAGGCAAGAAGCAGGACATGTCCAAGGTGAAGTGTTTTCACTGTCACCAACACAGACATTATGCCACAAATTGTCCGCAGAAGAAGAAAAATAAGCAGGCTGCTGGATTTGCAGCTAGAGAGGCCTTAGCCCCGTAGTTTGAGCTAGATTTTTGCTAATCGCATGCTCAGGTCTCAAGTATGGCGGGTCTGGGCAGGGTTTCCTCGATAGCAGCGCTCTTTTTCACATGACAGAGATTGAGTGATATTTGTTTACCTATCCGATGAGAAAGATCTTGAGTGCACATCGAGGTCATGGTGATACAAGTACAACTGTATCTGCATCTACTTTGAGAGGGAGTTTCGCAAACCCTTCGATTGAAGGGCGATGCATGTTCCAGATTGAAGAAGAATCTTATCTCCTGCGGGCGATGTTAGGAAGACAAGAGATATGATGATGTCTTTAGCGAGGGAAAGGCTTCCTCAAAGAGCTCGGTTGAGACCGAGGATAGGGTTAAAGTTCGAAACTTTATCAATTGCAGTAGATGGTCGCAGCAATGGGCAAAAGGTATATGTAGCCAGATGATGGTGAGTTGTGGCACCCGAGATTGGGCCACCTTCACCATGGAGCTTTGAAGATACTGAAGCAGATTTCTATTGGGATTCCTAAGGGTACCCTTGCGTAGTCAGATCAGTGCAAGGGATGTACCTGGGGAAAATTTGTGAAAGCCACCTTTCATGAGAAGGATAGTCGCGCCACGATGATCCTTGAGAGAATTCACACGTACGTGTGTGGACCTTTCTCAAAGAGCTTCCGATACATTAGTACTGTGCATTATGTGATATTTGTTGATGATTTTTCTCGTAAGTGCTAGATCTTCTTCATGCAGAAGAAGAGCAAGACATACTCAAAGTTCTATGAGTTCAAGGCACTGGTTGAGAAATAATCGGGGAAGTAGGTGAAGGCTCTTAGGAGCGACAATGGTGGTGAATTCAAGGACTTTTGGAGCACAGAAGGAATTCGAAGAGAGCTCATAGCACCTCATAACCCACAGCAGAGCGAGGTTGCTGAGTGGAAGAACAGAACGATCATGGGTGCTGCACGGGCGATGTTGCATGATCAGGGCCTACCCATTCACTTGTGGGTGGAGGCATGCTATACTACAATATATGTTCAAAACCATTGTCCTCACAGGATACTTGGCATGAGTACACCCGAGGAGGCGTTTTCTGGTAAGAGGCCTGATATTTCCCATTTGAGGATTTTTGGTTCACCTGTTTACATTCATGTGACGAAGGATGCCAGGAAGAAGCTGGAGCCAACTTTGGAGGTTGGGATATTTGTGGGGTACACTGATACGCCCCACAAATATCGTGTGTATTTTCCAGACAGTCGCAAGACTATTGTGCGATGGGATATCAAATTTCAGGAGGAGAAAGCCATGAAGTGTTCGCTTGAGAGGGAGCCACACTTGCATGCAGATGAGGAGCTATTAGTTCCTAAGGATGAGTCTTAGGATGTGGATCAGCCACAAGAGGAGGTTCATGGAGTGCAAGAGACCACTCAGGCAGCGCCAACCATCAGAGGGCGGAAGTGCACTACAGAAGCTGAGCGACTGGCTCAAGATGCAGAGAAGGTTGTAGGAGCACCTACATCATAGCGCAGACAGAGAAAGTCACCTGACCGGTATACTGGATACATGGATCTTATGAGCAAGTGTATCGTGACAGAGCCATCCTCTTTCGAGGAAGCTGTGGAGGATCCCGCATGGGTAGGTGCCATGGAGGAAGAGTATGATTCGATTGTCAGAAACAGTGCATGGGAGATTGTCCCAAGGCCGGAAGGGAAATCAATGGTGGGTTCGAGATGGATCTACAAACTGAAGAAAGCAGCTGATGGGAGTGTGGAGAAGTACAAGGCAAGATTTTTTGCCCGAGGCTTTTCACAGATAGAGGGGATTGATTATGAGGAGACCTTTGCACCTGTCGCAAGGTATTCTTCCATACGGACGATTCTTTCTCTCTCAGTGCAGATGGGGTGGCACATTCATCAGATGGATGTGAAGACTGCATTCCTCAATGGAGTCATTGAGGAGTAGGTGTACATAGAGTATCCTGAAGGTTTTGAGATCTTTAGTAGTGAGTCACATGTGTGCAGGCTCAAGAGAGCGTTGTATGGGCTGAAACAAGCACCTCGTGCTTGGTACACACGGATAGACAGTTATTTCACTGGACTTGGATTCGCCAAGAGTGAGGCGGATCCTAACCTATACCAGATTGTGGTGGAGGATAAGTTGCTGATCATTGTACTTTATGTAGATGATTTTATTCTGACAGGTGATGAGTTTTTGATACTCTCATGCAAGGAGGATCTTGCAAAACAGTTTGAGATGAAGGACTTGGGCCTCCTTCATTATTTCCTGGGATTGGAAATTTGGCAGTGCAGTGGTGGAATGTTTGTTTCTCAGGGTAAGTATGCCCGGGAGATACTGGAGAAGTTCAACATGCATGGATACAAGCCTGTTGATACTCCTCTTCCTGGTGGTTCGAGGAAGGAGGATGCTACTTCAGCGGAGGTAGTGGATGCCATTGTTTATCGACAGTCGGTGGGGTCGCTTATGTATCTGGTCAATACACGACCTGATATATGCTATGCAGTTAACCGGCTTTTAGAAGCTATGGTTAATCCTACCAAGCTCTTCTGGAAGGCGGGTAAGCATGTATTGCGTTATCTCAGAGGCAAATCGGGATATGGATTGTGGTACAGACAGTCGGATGAGGTGAAGCTATGTGGCTTCATGGATGTAGATTGGGCAGGGAGCCCAACAGACAGAAAGAGCACAGCTGGAGGGATTTTCAGTATCGAATCGACAACAGTTTCTTGGTACCACAGAAAGCAGAGATCCGTGGCACTCAGTTCAGCAGAGGTCGAGTATATGGCAGCACGTTTGGCTGCATGCGAGGCTATATGGATGAGGAAGATCCTGGTCGGGTTGTTCAGTTCACACTTAGAGCCTACTGTGATTTATTGTGATAATCAGAGTTGCATCAAACTCTCGGTTAATCCAGTATTTCATGATAGATCTAAACACATTGACATCCGGTATCATCATATCAGAGATTGTGTGCAGCAGAAGGTCATGTTACTTTCATACATTCCTACGAAGGATCAGGATGCTGATATCTTGACGAAGGCACTCACCAGGAGAAAATTCAAATACCACAGGGGCGGGATAGGGGTTGTAGATAATCCATATCTTGTTGAGAGGGAGTGTTGAGATTGCAGCAAGATGATGAGCTTAGTGGAAAGGAGTCGCCTTCACTAAGTGAGCCCGCAGGCTATTTTTGGCCCAAAGTCTATTTTTAGACTATGTCTATTTTTAGACATGTGGATCATGATTCTATGAGTTGTAGGATGCTATTTGTGGAGGGTTGGTCAAGTTGGAAAAATATATGGACTTCTATTTTTAGACATACTGGGCGGAATCTATGTTTAGATTGCCAATCTAAAAATAAGGATGTCAAATATTATTAGCTCTTAATAATATTTAGACTCTAAACATTATCTTATTCTCTTGGAACACTTCAATTTGATGCCTAGAAGTGGCACATGCAGCTGACAGAAGGAATTACGCAATTCCTAGGGTTTAGTGGAGCTATTGCATGAAGACTTCAGTTAGAACTCATGTGACAGAGTTTGGTGGAGTTGATTGAGGAAGTTAGTGGAGTTGTATTCAGTTTAACTAATCTAAACATAGTTGAGCTATTTGTATTCAGTTTAACTAATTGATACAATTAGTGAGAGTGGTGTGAATTAATTATTAATTATTTCACTAATTACAAAATCATTAATCAACTAAAGAATACATCAGTTAACTTCAGTGCATGGACAGTTTCAGTGGAGACCAGTGCAGGAATAGGTGAAGAGCAAGTTACCTATCAATTGTGACTATACTGTTGCTATTTGCAACACACAGATAGGTGGAGTAAGCCCATGAGGATTGTGCAGTTCAGGCCAGGTGGTTGTCTATTTAATGAAGCCATCCCATAGCTTTGAAAACGCAATAGAGGCTAGCTATCAAGTGGCAAAAGATTGGAGCATGTGTTTTGCTAGATCTAGCTTGATAGTGTGTAGCAATTGAGGGTGTGCATGAGTGCTTGTGAGGAGCTTTTGTAATATGATTGTTACATGATCTCCATGACATATAATATACAGATAGTTGGGGTTTTCAGCTTTAAGCTTTCCCATAAATACTGTGTTTATATGTGTGATTGTTTATGGTTTTAATGTGCGCATGTGATTGTTTATATTTCCGCAATTAATGATCAATAGTAGAAGAGGTTATGTATTATGCATGAAGCTCAAATAGTTTGTGATCGGGATAATCTCGGTGAATAATTTAACAGTTATTCAAATTTCTACTGGTACTTTATATGAAAAAATTCCTAACTTACCATGTCCTGCTCAAATAACTGCAACTCCTTCAAGTTCTCATGTAGCAGACGGTGTAATTGGTTTAGTTAGCACTAATAAGAGTAAGAAGAAGTCTTCAAAAACTTCTTCTCCTATCATAACTTTACCAGATTCACTAAAAGGAGATTATTCCCTTAAAACTTTTGTCGACATTCATGTTGTAGATTCATCTACAGCTAAATCTAAAACTGATAATAATAAGAAATGAAAGAATAAAAACAAACAAAATTCCTCTCCCAAAGAGAAAACTGAAAATAATGAACCGTCTGATGATAAGTGGAAACCTCGTTATCGTTGTCTTATCTGTGACGAGGATCACTTTACCAAAGAGTGCCCACATCAGTCTGAGGTCTCTAAATTCATCAAAGGTTCACCCACACCTGCTGTCTTGAAGGATCCTTTTCCTACTCAAGATAGAAAAATGATGGGATGTTCTTCAAATTCATTGGCAGATATTTTAATGATGTCTGAGGTTATTGTTGCGACGCGGTTGCAAGACTATGGAAGTAAAAATCTAGTAACTAGTAAAGAGACAGATAATTATAGTCAAACACTAGTTGTATCTCCTATGTTTTTTGATTCGCTTCACATCGAGAAACCTAATCTTGATATAGTGATTAAACCGCCTGCAAAAAGGTGTACTTTGAAAATCAGCTTTCAATCCACATGTGAGAGCCTCTTAGAATTAGAACATTGTTGAAGACTTGGCGATATCCCCTTCAGCAATGTCGGCCTTAGAAGTGCTAAAATCATGTCTAGCACAAAGGAAATTACTTTTATCAGCTATTGGAGCCATATATCCTCAATATTATAACCTCATGGTCTTTGATCTAGAAGCTTTTACACCGAAACTCCCTCATCAGATGGCTTTTCAGATTCCAGTATTAGTAAAAAAATAGACGAGTTTTTCGTATTGTAATTGATGAGGGGGCATCCATGTGCATAATGTCATTAAATTGTTGGAAAACTCTAGGTTCTCCAACACTCAACCAATCACCGACAACCCTTAAAGCCTTTGATGGAAGAGGATTTCATCTGTATGAAATAATCCAGGATCTACCTATAGAAGTAGAAGGCAAATCTGTTGATCTAAATGTGGAATTTTTTGATGCCCCTCTGGATTACTACCTTATTTTGGGTCGTAGTTGGTATTATGCCATAACTGCTTTCGTTTCATCCGTCTTTTGGTTAATCATGTTTCCTCATAAAGGAAATATTGTGAAAATTTATTTGTTGTCATATTATTCGTCCGACCCTGCTTCTATAGAGAGTATCCAACATGCTAGAAAATCGACTATCCCATATGAAGATGTTGGGGTAGGTTTAGTAAAGGAATCTGCTCTCATGGGAACTTTCTCTATGCCTCCACCCAATGTGTCGCATACCATTTCCAACATCAATATGATTTCATCAAGCACTATACCATTCGATGACACTTGGGTAGTGCCTTCAGAGTTAGAAATGGATTCTTTCAATGGTGAGATGCCTTTGAGTCCTTTTGAAATGGCATATGTGGCAGTACAGTCATTTTCTGACACACTTTCAACTACACTTGATCAAATTAATGTGATCACTGAAGAATCTTCTTCACCATCAAGCTCAGCCTTGACATCACTATCTGATCCTTTTCAACAAGTGTTTCACAGTGATGAAAGTATTCAAGAATTTTTGTCTGTGGATGAATTACCCTGGGATGATCTACACCATAGATCTTCATTTTTACCTAAAATTGATAGGTTTGAAAATTATTTTTCATATATTTTTGCGATTGATTTTGTCAAGGAACCACAAAATCCCATATCGATTACAAATTTGGATTCTGAGATTAATTTTGGAACCATTTCTACAATTGTTCCTATCAACATATCAGTTAAACCTGGAATTGTTGAAAACATTCATATAGGCGCTTCTTGTATTATTGAAGAGATTAATGCATATAAAGCCCTATTTCAAGAATTCCAAGACACATTTTTCTGGTCTTACGAAGAGATGTGAGGAATCGATTCAAAGATTGTCATTCATGAAATAAAGACATACCCAGATTCCAAGCCTATTAGAAAAATATTCGTCCAATACATTTGCAAAAAGTTGTTGCTATCAAAGCTGAAGTTGAAAAGCTACCCCGAGCAAGATTTATTTATCCAATCCCATTGACAGATTGGGTATCCAATATAGTTCCTGTTACCAAGAAACAAGGTACTATACGAGTATGCGTTGATTATAGGGATATCAATAAAGCATGTCCAAAAGACAATTATCCTACCCCCTATATCAACCAAATTATCAATGATTGTGCTGGAAATTAATTTTTTTCATTTATTGATGGATTTTCCAGATATAATCAAATCAACATACTCCCTGCTAATCAACCAAAAATAGTGTTTATATGTCCTTGGGGGACATTTTCTTATTGCAAATTACCTTTCAGATTAAAGAATGTTGGTGCAACTTTTCAAAGGGCCATGTCTTATGCTTTTCATGATATCAAACATATTGTACAGCCTTATTTGGATGACTTACCTACTCACTCCTTACACAAGGATGATCCTCCTACACACTTATGAGCTATTTTCATGAGATGTAGGCAATACAAGATTCGTTTGAACCTGCAAAAATGTGTTTTTTTGTGTGAAATTGGGATGATTACTGGGATTCATGATTTTGAAAGCCGACATTCATGTTGACCCCTTGAAGGTTGAGGCCATCAACAATTTACCTCCTCCTTCCACACTACGCCAACTCCAAAGTTTGCAGGGGAAGGGAAAGTTTCTACATAGGTTTATCTTGAACTATGCTGAGTTAACAAAAGATTTTACCCGGTTGTTGAAATAGAATTTTCCTTTTATTTGGGATGAGAATTTTTATCAATCTTTTGATGCTCTAAAACACGCATTAACCCATGCACCATTATTTCATCCACCCAATTACCACTAGGACTACTTTTTATACTTAGGAGCCTCTGATTCCACCATAGGAATGGTTCTAGTTCAAGAGGATGAATCTCACAATGAGCATGTGATGTATTATCTAATTCGAAATCTAAACCCGACCGAAATTAAATATTTGTTTACATACTATTACATAAAACAACTGTGATATATAATTGCAACCCGATGATGTATATTTTGACAAAACAATTACTCGGGGGAAAGTACTCTAAATGGATTTTCATCCTACAAGAGTTTGATTTGGAATTCAAGAAATCTAAATCAAATAAATCACTGGTGTTTGCAAAACTCATGTGAGAATTTCGCAATACTGAGACCGAAACTGTGGTAGAGAATCCCATCGCAGATGAATCTCTGTTTCTTATCAATACACTAGATCCATGGTATGGATATATCATCATATATCTTCAAATCCAAACCTTTTGCCTAGATCTTTGACATTCAAATCGATGGAGAATCCACTATCAATCCCATCAATACAATATAGTTGGAGACACACTTTATCGTCGTGGTGCAGATTCTATTTTTCGACGTTGTATAACTCATGAAGAGGCCGAAAGGGTTTTGAATGACTGGCACTCTGGAGAGTGTGGTGGTCATAAGTCTCGGTTTGCCACAGCCCAAAATATATTGCGCGGTGGTTATTTTTTGTCATCATTGTTCAAAGATTGTATTATTGCGGTCCGAAAATTCCACAACTGCCAAATTTTTTATCAAAAAATGTGTGCACCTCCAGCTCCTCTTCACCCAATCATTTCTATCGATCCTTTTGCGAAATGGGGCATTGATTTCATTACACGTAACCCTCACTCAGCCGGGGGGCATGGGTATATTATTCTCACTATAGATTACTTTACCAGATGGGTCGAGGCGATGCCTGCATTCGCAGAAGATGGAAAAATTGTAGCTACATTCGTATTCAATCATGTGATTGCTCGTTTCAGTGTGCCCCAAGCTATTATCACAGACCATGGGAGTCATTGTCGAAATATAATGATGGCCAAACTTTCTGATCAACTTGGCCTGCGCCATGATAACTCTACTCCATATTACCCGCAGGCTAATGGTAAGGTTGAAGCTGTCAATAAGGTTTTAACAACCATGATTAAATGGATTATCGGAACTCACAAATCGAATTGGCATACCATTTTTTTTCGGTACTATGAGCATACCTAACCTCAACAAAAACTACCACATGGTTCACTCCTTTTCAACTATTCTATGGTTTAAAAGTTGTGTTACCCATTGAATGTGAAATACCATCACTCCAATTAGCCATTGAGTTACTACCAGCTACCTCTGAAGAGGAAAAACACTTTTTTTACTTATCACAATTAGATGAGACTCGGCGCACCGCTGCATTAGCTACCGAAGCTCATAAGAAACGTGTGAAAGCTCAGTATGATCGAAGTGTTACCCCTCGTGTTTTTTCAGAAGGTGACCTAGTCTTAGTATATGATCAAGCTAACAATAAGCTAGGTGCTGGGAAATTTGAACCGATGTGGCATGGTCCCTACACTATCAAGCATGTGTTTGCAAAAGGGGCCTATGAATTGACTGATTATGACGAGATCTCTTTAGATAAGCCCAAAAATGGTCTTTATCTTAAGAGATATTATGCTTGACTCTCGTGTGAAGATCTCACTTGTATATTAGTTATTTTTTAGATAATGCGCCTTAGTTTAGATAAGTGTTCCTAGATTAAGTTTTTTGTTACTACTATCACTGCTTACCTTGATTACTCTTGATATTGCAAATTTCGACATCCCTTCAAACGTACATTGGTTTTGTTGATGGTGCTTGTCGTAGTACACAGAATATATCTTCCGAAGATTGGGTTATTTATTCACCCACTGTTGAGTTAGTTTCTATGCATGGGGTAAGCCTTGATCAAAAAATGAACAATATTGCAAAATATAGCACAGTCATTGAGTTATTATCTGATGCCATTTCATTTGGTATTCGACGTTTGATCATTAGGTTGGATTCAGAACTCATTGTATTACATTTAAACAGAGTATACACAATTAAAAATCCAACGTTATTAAGATTATTTTTTAAGTTTCGTCTCTTGTGTTGAGATTGCAACAAGATGATGAGCTTAGTGAAAAGAGTCACCTTCACTAAGTGGGCCTGCAGGCTATTTTTTGCGCAAGTCTATTTTTAGACTATGTCTATTTTTAGACATGTCGATCATATTCTATGAGTTGCAGGATGCTATTTGTGGATGGTTGGTCAAGTTGTAAAATAGATGGACTTCTATTTTTAGACATATTGGGCGGAATCTATTTTTAGATTGCCAGTCTAAAAATAGATATGTCGAATATTATTAGCTCTTAATAATATTTGGACTATAAACATTAACTTATTCTCTTGGAGCACTTCAGTTAAGTGCACAAATGTGGCACAGGAGCTGACAGAAGGAATTACGCTATTCCTGAGGGTTAAGTGGAGCTATTGCATGGAGACTTCAGTTAGAACTCATGTGACAGATTTTGGTGGAGTTGTAGAAGTAGTTGGTGGAGTTGTGTTCAGTTTAACTCAGTTAGACACAGTTGAGCTAGTTGTATCTAGTCTAACTTATTGATACACTAGTGAGAGTGGTGTGAATTAATTAATAATTAATTCACTAAATATTAACTCATTAATCAACTCAATAATACATCATTTAACTACAGCGCATGGACAGTTTCAGTGGAGACCAGTGGAGAGGTAGGTGAAAGAGCAAGTTGACTATCAGTTGTGACTATAGTGATGCATTGATTGCATCCAACACAGAGTAGAGTTTCCAATGAGGATTTCATGAGCAAGGCTGGACCAATTTGAGTTCATTCAAAGCCATTCTTCAGCAGGGATTGCGCAGTAGAGGCAGGCTAGTAGGTGGCAAAGATCGGGGCATGGATTTGCTAAATCGGACCTGATTAGTGTGTAGCGATTGTATTGTACTGAGAGATTGTGAAAAGCTTTGTATGAAGATTGTTACATGATATCTATGACATATATTATATACAGATAGTTGGGGTTTTTTAGCTTCAGGCTTTCCCGTTAAAACATTGTTTTCATATGTGTGAATTTTTATGGTTTCAATGTGTGCATGCAGTTGATTTAATTTCCGCATATGATGATCAATAGTAGAAGAGATTTTGTATTGTGCATGAAGTTAAAATAGTGTGTGATCAGAAAAATCTTGGATGTATAACGCATTAGTTATATAATTTCAACATGGTATCAAATCTATATTGATCATTGGAGAAATTGATAATCATTGAAGTGGTTGAGTTTTGTGTTGGTGAAATTCGAATTTGCAGTAGTGTTTTCCTGGTGTCGAAGTTGAGATGTCTTTCAACGGATTGCGATTGGAGTATGCCCTTGAGGGCAGCTTGAATTATATTTCATGGAAGGGCGGGATGGAGGCGGTGCTAGAGGATAATGGGTTGAAGGAGTTCATAGATGCAGAAATTCCAAAACTTGCTTCTAGTGATGTTGCCACACTTGATGCATGGAAAAATAAGACAGCAAAATGTCGAAGGATTCTGTTGGAAGGTGTGAAGGATCACATAGTGTCCAACCTTCATGATAAATCCTCTCCATTCTTGATGTGGAAAGCTTTGACAGACTTTTTCCAAAGCAAGAGCGACCAGATGAAGTTGGCGCTCAAAGAAAAACTTAGGAAAATAAAAATGGAGAAGGGCGAAAGTATACCCAAGTACCTCACGAAGTTTGTCCAATGCAGGGATGAGATGGGAAGTGTGGGGGTTACTATATATGAAAAGGACTTGGTGAGCTTGGCTCTCCTTGGGCTTCTGAAGAGTTGGCATTCCTATGAGGACTCTGTCAATGGTCGGGAGACACTGCCAGGATGGGAGTGACTTTGGTTGGATCTTGTGAAGGAGGAGATAAGGCAGAGTACCAGCGATGGATCTTCATTGAAAAATGAAGATGAATAAAATTGCGCTTTGGCTGCCAAAGCAAGGAAAGGGAAGGGAAAGAAAAATCCTTCTCAATCCGGTGCGAAAGGAAAGAAGCAGGACATGTCCAAGGTGAAGTGCTTTCACTGTCACCAACACGGACATTACACCACTAATTGTCCACAAAAGAAGAAAAATAAGAAGGCTGCTGGATCTGCAACTGGAGAGGCCTTAGCCTTGCAGTTTGAGTTGGATTTTTCACTGATCGCATGCTTGGTCTCAAGTGTGATGGGATCAGTGTGGTTTCTTGACAGTGGTACGTCTTTCCATATGACCGGAGACAAAGATTTGTTTACTAATCTGGATGAGAAGGATCTTGGAGTGTACATCGAGATGGGAGATGATGGTAGATACAGTGCGACTGGTATCGAGACCATTTCCTTCGAGAGAAATTCTGGCAAACCTTTCATCTTGAAGGATGTCATGCATGTTCCAGGATTAAAGAAGAATATTATCTCTGTGGCGATGTTGGAAGGCAAGGGATATGATGTTGTCTTTAGCGAGGGAAAGGCTTTCCTACACAGTAAGGCAATTGGTGAAACCCGCAGGATAGGGGTTTGAGTTAAGAACCTTTATCAATTGTAGGTAGATGGTTGCACATCAATGGAAGGCAAAGTAGAAGGAGTGGTGAGCTGGGATGAGGGCGAATTGTGGCACAGGAGATTGGGCCATCTTCACCATGGTGCTTTGAAAATTTTGCGGCAGATTTCTACCGGGCTTCCCAAAGGTACACTTGCGCAGTCAAATCAGTGCAAGGAATGTACTTTGGGAAAATGTGTGAAAGCCACCTTTCATGAGAAGGATATTCATGCCACGATGATCCTTGAGAGAATTCACACAGACGTGTGTGGACCTTTCTCAATAGCTTCGACAGCAAAGCACAGGTATTATGTGATATTTGTTGATGACTTTTCTTGTAAGTGTTGGATCTTCTTCATGCAAAAGAAGAGTGAGACATTCTCAAAGTTCTATGAGTTCAAGGCACTGGTGGAGAAAGAGTCGAGGAATCAGGTGAAGGCTCTTAGGAGCGATAATGGTGGTGAATTAATCTCTGGCGAATTCAAAGACTTTTGTAGCGCAGAAGGAATTCGAAGAGAGCTCATAGCGCCTCATAACCCACAGCAGAATGGGGTCACGGAGCGAAAGAACAGAATGATCGTGGGTGTTGCACGGGCGATGTTGCAGGATCAGGGCCTTCCCATACACTTGTGGGTTGAAGCTTGCAACGCTGCGGTTTATGTGAAAAATCGTTGTCCTCATAGAGTACTTGGCATGAGTACACCTGAAGAGGTGTTTTCTGGTAAGAAGCCTGATATTTCTGATTTGAAGATTTTTGGCTCACCTGTTTACATTCATGTGATGAAGGATGCCAGGAAGAAGCTAGAGCCGACCGCAGAGGTTGGGATATTTGTGGGGTACATAGAAACACCCCACAACTATCATGTGTATTTTCCAGACAGTCAGAAGACTGTTGTGCGACGAGATATCAAATTTCATGAGGATAAAGCCATGAAGTGTTCGCTTGAGAGGGAGCTACACTTGCATGCAGATGAGGAGCTACTAGTTCCTAAGGATGAGCCTGAGGATGTGGGTCAGCCACAAGACGAGGTTCATGGAGTGGAAGAAACCACTCATGCAGCGCCAAACATCAGAGGGTGGAAGCACACTACAGAAGCTGAGCGACTGAATCTTGATGTAGAGAAGATTGTAGGAGCACCTACATCACAGTGCAGATAGAGACAGTCACCTGACCGATATACTGGATACATGGCTCTGATGAGCAAGTGTATCGTTACAGAACCATCCTATTTTGAGGAAGCTGTGGAGGACCCTGCATGGGTATATGCCATGGTGGAAGAGTATGATTCAATTGTCAGAAACAGTGCATGGGAGATTGTCCCAAGGTCGGAAGGGAAATCAGTCATAGGTTCGAGATGGATCTACAAAGTGAAGCAAGATGCTGACGAGAGTGCTGAGAAGTACAAGGAAATATTTTTTTCTCGGGGCTTCTCACAGATTGAGGGGATTGACTATGAAGAAACCTTTACACCTGTCGCAAGGTATTCTTCCATACAGATCATCCTATCTCTCTCAGCGCAGATGGGTTGGCACATTCATCAGATGGATGTGAAGACTGCATTCCTCAATGGAGTCATTGAGGAGGAGGTGTACATAGAGCAGCCCGAATGTTTCGAAATCTTCAGCAATGAGTCGCATGTGTGCAGGCTCAAAAGAGTGTTGTATGGGCTGAAACAAGCACCTCGTGCTTGGTACACACGGATAGAAAGTTATTTCACCGGACTTGGATTCACCAAGAGTGAGGTGGATCCGAACCTATACCAGATTGTGGTGGAGGGTAAGTTATTGATCATTGTACTTTATGTAGATGATTTGATATTGACAGGTGATGAACAGTTGATACTCTCATGCAAGGCTGATCTTGTAAAAGAGTTTGAGATGAAGGACTTGGGCCTCCTTCATTACTTCCTGGGATTGGAAATTTGGCAACGCAGTGATGGACTATTTATGTCTCAAGGAAAGTATGCTCGGGAGATACTAGATAAGTTCAACATGCAAGGCTGCAAGCCTATCGACACTCCTCTTCCTGGTGGTTGGAGGAAAGAGGATGCTACAACGGCAGAGGTAGTGGATGCCACTATTTACCGACAGTTGGTTGGTTCGCTCATGTATCTAGTCAATACATGACCGGACATATAAGCAGGCCAGAATCCAACTTTCACAAGCTATGGTTAAGCCTACCAAGCTCTTTTGGAAGGCGGGGAAGCATGTATTGAGATATCTCAGAGGCACATCGGGATATGGATTGTGGTACAGACAGTCGGATGAGGTGAAGCTGCATGGCTTCATGGATGCAGATTGGGCAGGGAGCCCAACGTACAGAAAGAGCACATCTGGAGGGATTTTCAGTATCGGGTCTACAACAGTTTCTTGGTACAGCAGGAAACAGAGATCCATGGCACTCAGTTCAGCGGAGGCTGAGTAAATGGCAGCAAGTTTGGCTGCATGCGAGGCTATATGGATGAGGAAGATCCTAGTTGGATTGTTCGATTCACACTTAGATCCTACTGTGATATATTGTGATAATCATAGTTGCATCAAACTCTCGGTTAATCCAGTATTTCATGATAGATCTAAACACATTGACATCCGGTATCATCATATCAGAGATTATGTGCAGCGGAAGATCATGTTACTTTCTTACATTCCTATGGAGGATCAGAATGTTGATATCTTGATGAAGGCACTCACCAGGAGAAAATTTGAATACCTTAGAGGCAGGATCAGGGTGGCAGATAATCCCTATCTTGTTGAGAGGGAGTGTTTATATTACAACAAGATGATGAGCTTAGTGAAAAGAGTCGCCTTCACTAAGTGGGCCCGCAGGCTATTTTTGGCGCAAGTCTATTTTTAGACTTTGTCTATTTTTAGACATGTCGATCATATTCTATGAGTTGCAGGATGCTATTTGTGGATGGTTGGTCAAGTTGGAAAAATATATGGACTTCTATTTTTAGACATATTGGGTGGAATCTATTTTTAGATTTCCAGTCTAAAAATAGATATGTCGAATATTATTAGCTCTTAATAATATTTGGACTATAAACATTAATTTATTCTCTTGGAGCACTTCAGTTAAGTGCACAGATGTGGCACAGCAGCTGACAGAATAAATTATGTTATTCCTGAGGGTTAAGTGGAGCTATTGCATGGAGACTTCAGTTAGAACTCATGTGACAGAGTTTGGTGGAGTTGTAGAAGTAGTTGGTGGAGTTGTGTTTAGTTTAACTCAGTTAGACACAGTTTAGCTAGTTGTATCTAGTTTAACTGATTGATACACTAGTGAGAGTGGTGTGAATTAATTAATAATTAATTCACTAAATATTAACTCATTAATCAACTAAAGAATACATCAATTAACTACAGTGCATGGATAGTTTCAGTGGAGACCAGTGGAGAGGTAGGTGAAAGAGCAAGTTGACTATCAGTTGTGACTATAGTGATGCGTTGATTGCATCCAACACAGAGTAGAGTTGCCAATGGGGATTGTGTGAGCAAGGCTGGGCCAATTCGAGTTCATTCAGATCCATTCTTCAGCAGGGATTTTGTAGTAGAGGCAGGCTAGCAAGTGGCAAAGATCGGTGCATGGATTTGCTAGATTGGACCTTATTAGTGTGTAGCGATTGTATTGTACTGAGAGCTTGTGAGAAGCTTTGTATGAGGATTGTGTTAGCCACCTATAAAATTTGTCATCCCAAATGGTGGCTAAATGATTTTGGAGCCTTCAAGGAATAGATTTTATTGCAAAAAAGTGTTGGCTCTTGAAGACTCTTAAAGGCCTCATGCCTCTGTCCAAAATCTTCATTTGTTGTTTCCATTTTATACTCTGAGAATTTTGCTAAATTCCAAAAAAAAAAAAAAAAAAAAAACTGCTGCAAAAACCATCATTTTCCCCTTCTCCAATTCACAACTAACCTTCATTTGCTCTCCATTTTCCCCATAAATTTCCTCTATTTTCATGTTTTCCTTTCATGAAAATCACCCTTCCATAGTTGAAAACTCATTTTTTAACTATTTCGAACCCCCCGATTCCTTTGAAAACTATGAAGAATTCATGAAAATACAAGTTTTTTCTATGGACTTAAGCCCCTTGGGCTAAGTCCTAACCACTTTCCCACACATGCCCATGCGTTAAAACCAAACGCCAAAGCCTTTCGGCGCTAATCGCATCGCACAATTTCAAACAGTGCAAGTCTTTTGCCATAGACAAAAAGTTCTGATGCGATTAGCTTTGCATCATATAAATCCTGATGCGATAAGCTCCCTTTGATATAATTCCAAATCTCATGTTTCTTTTGAAAAACCAAGAGTTATTACCCCGAGCACTAATCGCATCGAAAATATCCAAATGCACGAAACTTGTGCTCTTTTCAAAAGTTCCGATTGCGATTATGCTTTGGATTGGAAGACCCCGATGCGATTAATCCTTTGTATTATAAAAACTCCCGATCGCATCATTTATATATATATATATATATATATATATATATATATATCCTGTAGGCCCACCTCCGGTGCTTAATACCTTCTAAAATTTCTTCCCCGATCCACTTTTCCCTTTGTAAAAATAAAAACCCACTTTTCCAAAGTTTTAACTTAAAAAACCCAAAGCACGTGTTTTAATATAAAAATGGGTTGATTAAAAATACCGATCGTGCAATCGCAATCGGAGTTTCCACAATGGTTAGATTGAAAGACCCGCATCAAAATTCCGATGCGATTAGGTCTTACGTGTTAAAATTTCCTCTGCCCCTGTTTCATATGACTTATGCCCAGGACCGAGTGTCGAAGTCCCAAGCACTGGATCGCATCACAGTTTTCCAATGGGTAGATTAAAAAGATTGGGCCCGATGGCCTGATTGCGATTGGCCCCTTTTGTTTTAAAACGCCCTGGGCATATGACGTTGCATAAAGTCCAAAGGCCCCGCAGTCGGGCGCCTATCATATATGTATATCCCAATCCATTAAAAACCTTTGTTTTGGTTGAAAATTTTGGTTTCATAAGTTATAAATTTTTTTCCGCCGGTCCACTCTAGAACTAATCCCCGTCGTTGAATCAAATGCCGATCAAACGGCCATTGCTCCGTCGCATCGGCAATTTCAATTGCATCGCAATGTTTAATCGCATCGCCTTATTCCTGACCTCCGATTGCGACTCCCCCGATTCATTCTTCACCGTTGATCTCATTTTTAGATCAACTGCCACCGCTTGATCGCTTCAACCCTTCCGATCCCGCAATCGCATCGGAGTTTTTCCATCGCACCCCTTTTCTCCTCCTGCCGATTGCAAAACTCCTGATTAGATCTGGACCGTCCACGTGTCCCGATCCAACGGCTACGCTCCTCTCCCACCTTCTGAAGCATTTTAACCTATTTAGCAGGGTTTCTTAACTATTTTTGTGTTTTGCAGGCGTTTCAAATGGTTTTCCATTGTATAATGAAGAAAGGCCGAAGGCCGGGAAATAATTTTCCCATGCCTATTTTACATTAAGGGAGCCCATCCGCCTGGCTCTATTCATTGTTTATCGATGCTCCACGAGCATTGATGCCTATAAAGGCCATGTGCGGCCCTGCACATTGACAAGACACTATATTAGAAACACATATTAAAGAGTATAAGTTTTGAAGAACAGGGCACGGCAGAGAAGAAGATTGAAGATAGATTTAGGGAATTACGGTTAAGAATAAATATCAAAAACCTAATTCCCTGGATTAAAGCACCATTAAAAGAACATCATAAGTGTTTCGCTGACAGAAAGGCTTCCACCGCTGCATTTGAGGTGAATTGATTCCTCAGCTACTAAAAGAGCCACCTATTGCCTCAAACCATTCAAAAAAGAGGCCAAAGTTATTGATTAAAGAAATATCTACCTCCAGCGCTGCCAAGAAGTTAATTCTACCACAGGAAGCTAATGCAACAAATATCTTCAACATTACTCCACGTTATGTAGAACCTGGAAGTCAACAAAGCTCCCACCGAGTTTAACTATTAATTGTAAAATAGTTAATGCAAAACCACCTGTAAACTTCTTCATCGAGCCCCTCAAAAGGCCAAGAAGTATTGAATATGTATTAATTGCCTTAAGAGATCTTTTATCAAATCCCACCTTCTCATCCTTCTATAAATACTTCAGTAGAAGATGAGTAATTGTTGGTTGTTTTTTTATCACAAGCTGTAATTTTGAAACTCTCTGAAATCAATACATAGTCCTTTGAAGTTGAAGAACAAATTGAAGTCTTGGAGGTCTTGATGATGTTGTTGCACGCTTGTTCCTGAGAAGGCTCTATCATTGGATCCATGAGCTTGGCTGTTGGTGAAGTATTCTGAACTATTTTATGTTTTTCCCCTGTTTTCATTATGTTCCATAATTTCTTACTACAGTAGGATAGAAAGTATTAGGCTAAGAAATGACTCCTGGAAGCACCTTAAACATGTTCATCCTTCACTGTTTTATGTTTTCTTCTGCTGAAGTATTTTAGAGGCTTTAAAATTTCTCTTTAGTCTTCATGCTTGTTTATTTCCTTAATAGTTTGAACAATTGGTTTCAGCATGATTTATGGTTCTCCCTACTTTTCTGCTGCCACTTAAAAACTGTTATCGAAATCTCCCTTTGAATTTTTTTCTTACAGTGAATCAAAGAGGCCTGTTTTGATCTTGCCCTTTGTCCTCACTTAAATAGTTGGCTTAAAGGTCGTTATAATTATGGTCATAGATGTTTTTAGGTGTTCCCTCTTCTATGACTGTGATTATCAGTAAATATTTTATGTTTCTAAGTCCTTTAAACTAAAATATTTGAGGAAATAGGGTGTTCCCCGAATCTTATATTTCATTTTAAAAGTCGTTTTGAAATCATTATTTGCTTGAAGGTGTGATTTGTAGAATTCATGGTTAGCCCTGTCTATCAAAGAAACTCTTTACTTGTTCAAATTTTGTTTTCTAATTCCCTTTGTTGAGAATTAAACCTCTCTTTCCAAACCATTAATGTTCATCTCATTCCAAAAAACAAAAGGATCCTGTGGCCAAGTTAGATTTTCCCTTTGATATCCCATATCCTTTGATAAGTGTGTTACGACCTTTTCTTGACTCCATTGCCCAATGAAACAGATATTTTTTTGTCCTATATATCTTTCCTAGGCCTTTCATGTTCTGCTGTATCATTCCAACCAAACAAACAAACAATAAACACCTGTACTTAATAACTAGTCTAAAACCAATACTATAAGCACACAAGATAAACTTTTGCAAACAAACATTTGAGAGACCCCTCTCTGAGAATAGGAGGACTAGATCCTGTAACTCTAAAGATTGGTTCTGATGTTGCCTTGTCTTTTGATTTTCCAAACTATCAAAACACGGGACACCAACATAATGGCGATCACGGTGGGACCCTGAGTAAAATCTACAAAACAAAACACTCACTGTCTAAGTATAACATAAGTAACCTTCTTCAAGCACTACCAAGCAATGGTAATCATGATAGGACCTTTTGAATCAGTGACAAACTAAGTAACCCTTAGGATTCTTATAAAGCCTTATCAAACCTTGAAGGATTCTGTTACCAAGCCATAAGAGTAAACTCTATGTGTTTTGACACCCTAGCTAAGTGTTAAGTCAGATTTAGGATACTCTCATAACCTATAAGACAAAAATAACTCAAAAAACCCAAAAACATTTTAGTTTGGCTTCATAATAAACTCGGTGGTGGACTATAAAACTTTTACTCCAAACAAGCTAAAAATTTCCACCTGGCGACTCCACAATCCTAAAAACAGACCTTAAGACTCCACTGGGAAGACCCCAAGTCTTAATAGCATCATACAAGCTCGGTTAGAAGGCTTTAAGATTAAAATTTTCCTTCTTCTGAAAATATCAGTTAGCCTCTTAAAGATTTTCATATTTGGTTAAACTCTCTTTCTAACCAGGTCTGAAAAACATAGCATAGTGGCTCCCAGAAAGATTCATACTAGAGCCTACCCTGACCCAAACCCACCAGGAATAGTTGACAACCCTGAAAGTATTCTTAGAAATTCTCCTAAGATTAAATTATCAACTATTTTCAGATCACCCTTGAGAGCTAATTCAGTTCCTAAAAATCTTTCAACTCTACAACAATCTCAAGTTGACTTAGCAAATCCTTTTAGAACTAGGTCTCTTGGTGATTTAGATCAGTTAGATTCTGAGTCTTCACTATCATCTCCCAAAACAAGTGAACCTCTTGGTAGCAGAGAAACAACACCTCCTGACTTACATTTCCTTCACAACTTAGGTGTCTCTCATCCAAGATAAGCTCAGCAGTCTATTCCTGGTCCATCCACTTCTGCTCACCCTGCATCCACTGTTCAAACCACTACACCTCAGCCCACTGTTCCTATTTTTAATCTTCTCCTTGTAAATCCACCCCCACCACCTATTATGGCAGCCTGGTATGCTCCCCTATTCCTTCCTGCACCATTAGTCAATCTTCCATAGGACTATCAGTCCAAAATTCCATTATATGATGCTAACAATGCTACAACTGCATCACAACATGTAGATAAAATGAATGACTACTTTGACAGGAATGAAACTGATGATGATACTATCAAGCTTAGGTTATTTGCTCAGAGCCTAGGGGGATATGTAAGAAAGTGGTTTAAAGGTTTAGCCCCCCATAGTATTAATGATCTCCAAGGCTTCCATCAAACGTTCTTAAACAAATGGGAAGTAAAGAAAAACCTTCTCCAAGTCCTTTCTGACTACAAGAACCTCTATAGAAACACTGGGGAAAGTGTGCAGGCTTACTACACTAGATTCAATAGTGTGTATAATGCACTTTCCCCAGAACTAAAACCTCTACAGGGCTCAGCTTTAAAAAAATTTCCTGCAGGGTTTGACTCTGACATGACATATCAACTGAGAGAGAGAGATTTTGCAACTCTCAAAGATATGCAAAAGGGTGTTCTTTCTATGGAAGTCAACTTAATGGAGAAAAGAGCAAGAATGAAAACTGAGAAGATAGTATCTTTTAGAGAGGAATCCACTCCTTCTACTTCAAGTTCAAAAATGGAGAGGATGTTGGAAGAAATGATGAAAGAGATGAGCATAATCAAGAAAGCACAAGAAAATCAAAACCAAGCTGCTCCTCGAAATAGAAATCAGAATTATAGAAGAGAAAACAATCAAGACAAACATAACAAGAATGACCAACAGATTAGACCTCCCTTCCAACAAAACTATGTAGATCAATATGAGGAAGATAGGGAGTTGGAAAGGTTGGAAGAATCTCATGTAAACTTGATTGGATCAAACAGTGGGGATGATGTATTCCTCACCAAGGAAGAACAAGATTTATTCTCTTATGATAAAAATACAAACACCTATGAAGATTCTGATGACTATAGATTAGGTTTTGAAAATGCAATCATGGAAGTGCATAAACAATACGATCTTAGGAGCAAAGGGAATGCAGATAACATAAAAGAAAAGAACACTAATACCACTGTCAAGAAAAACACAGAAACTCAACCCAAAAATACAGTGGAGAAAGCCAACATTTTGGCCAAAAAACCAGACTTAAACAAAGACAAAGGTGTCCGGCCAAATGTTGAAAAAATTACCCCTAGCACTTCAGCTAGTGGTCCTAACAAAACTGTCCCAATTACTAGTCCAAATAAGCTTCAGCAAATCAAAGTTTCTGAAAAGAATTCAATTGAAAAAGCAGATGTAAATATCAACAAGTCAATTATTCCTTTCAGCCTTGAGGGAGAGATTTCCAAGATAAAAATTACCATCCCCCTAGCTGAACTAGTAACCCAAGAGGTGTACAAAAACCAAGTTTTGAAAGCTTTGAACTTAGGAAGTGATACTGACACTTTGAACCTAACAAATGATAAACCTGAGTTGTTATTCGGTCCTAAAGTTGAGGGAGAATATCAAGAAGGGGTTGTCCCTCCCTTCTATGTTAGCTTGAACATACACGAGAAACTTTTACACAATGCCATGTTAGACTCAGGAGCTTCACAAAATCTAATGCCCAAGGTGGTAATGGAGAGCTTAGGCTTAGATATTACTAAACCATACAAATATTTTTATTCTTTTGACTCAAACCGAGTCAAATTTTTGGGTCTAATCAAAGATTTATGTGTTAATCTAGCTCAGATCCCTACTAAAAGTCTAGTTATGGATATAGTTGTAGCTGATATTCCCCCTAAGTATGGCATGCTCTTATCAAGATCTCGGGGAGCCAAACTTCAGGGAAGCCTTCAAATGGACATGGCTTATGCCACCATCACTGTTTTTAACCAAAGCAGAAGACTATACAGGGAGTCTCACATGAAGTACATGGTAAGCAACCTAGACAAACCGAGCAACACTCCAATCTATTCTACTCGATCAAGTTTAGATTCCTTTATCTTATATAACGAAGATGAAATTACTCAACGAGATAAAGAGAACATAGACCCCATCGATTCACCAGAAAAATCGAATCTTCCCTCAAATCAACTTCAAAACATCGACAATCAACAGCAACAAGAAAATGAAAATGAATCAAACGTAATTTGGAGAATAAACTTTGATGGATCCTGTAATAAAGCAATCACAGGTGCAGGCGTATGGATCCATAATACGAATCAGAGTTTTTCATATAAATTAGATTTCCTGTGCACTAAAAATATTGTTGAGTACAAAGCACTTCTCCTAGGTTTACAATTGCTCAAACAATTACAGGCCCAAAAGGTAACAATCTTAGGAGACTCTGAACTTATCATAAAACAAATCAAAGGAAAATACTCAGCCAGAAATCCGAGGCTTAGGGAATATCGGGATGCTGCTCTCGATTTATTGAAAACCATTGAAAAATACGAACTTTTTTTCATTCCTAGAGCGTTTAATCATTTAGCAAATGAACTCGCTTATAATGCCAGTAACTATCTGTTAGGCCCCCTATAAATTTTTGACAAAGCAAAACAGGGGGCTAAAATTGTTTTTGAGCCCTCAAGGAATGCATCTCCCCGAAGACACATCATCCTTGAGGTCTCCTATGCCTTTGCCTTTGATAAATTTCCCTCTTCAGAACTCACCATGATAGCCCCTCTCTTCCCCTTCGCAAAGTCCCCTTTCTATCCCAATTTCCCCCCAATTTCCCCTTTAAATCCTACCTTCGCCCTTTGCTGTGCCTTTTTCCCCTTCTACCCTTTATCGTTACCCTCTTTAGGCCTTGGAATGCATTAAAAAGGGTAAACAACCCACTTTCGGACCATATAATAGGCCTAGCCCCCCTTCTGCTAGCCCCCTTCCTCCAAGTAACCGAGCGCCAGAACCACCCGCCAGCACTGGAATCGCCTATCTCCAAAGTGTATCGGGTGCAATATCGACCGTTTATCTTATTGATCGAACGGTGATCATTGACCCCATAGCCCTTTGTGTTTCCCGTTATAACCCCGACAGGGCGATCACCGTCCATTTAAATTTTGAATCGACGGTCCGGAGTCCGCCTGCCCCCGTGGTACCCACCCGCGCACTGTTCAGAAAACAGCCCGATTTTCATCGCACCACCATCCGAGAGCTGGCGGTATTTTCCCATTGGCCAGCGATTCCATACAGCGATTGACGCGTGGCTCCTATACGGTTTCAAAACCGCTTGTTCATCGCGCATTAACTTTTGACTCAGGACACCCACCAATATTCATATCAGCCGTTAGATCTTGGGCGCCCCATCCAACGGTCATCGATCAATGAAGCTGCGCGGGGTTTAAACCATGGCCATCGTACCTCGGGCCCACCATTCTTCGTCCTCCACTGTGTTTCCCACCGTCGATCTCCTTCAATATCTAATGGTCCAGATTAGTCTTCTCCCCACTATTGACCACCCCGTTGTCAACCGGTTCCACCATGTCACCTCCATGTGTCCACCATACGGTCTCCCTCTAGTTTCGTATATTCATTCAAAGGTTGTAGATTCAAATGTTTCTCGTCCGTTTTTCCTCTGCACCACCTTCTGACTCTAGTCTTCATCGTTTCCGCCTCATTGCAGGTCATCCACGATAGTTTTGCCATCAACCATTCTGCGTAGTGAGTCTAGCCATCCCGTTACGTCCACCACCCCTGTTGTTTTCTTAACATGTTTTTGTATTGTGCAGGGTTTCCAAAGAGGCGGAAAACCGCCATAACTCATAGGAATCATTGTGAGCAGCGCATTGAGCAGGCATAATTAAAACTGAAGCTGGTACTGCAGGGAAATGTCAAGAAAGATGGCGGCAGTATAAATTCCATCAAAGGACGAAGTTTGAAACTTCGTAGACTCTATCCCATACCATTAAAGCCCAGATATTGCAGAATCAAGACATTTATGAAGCCGTGAGGAAAAACCAGCTTCATGATCATGGATTCCAGCATTTAGAATTGAGTTTTTGAGTTTAATACAGCGGTTTAGAGGCAAAGCAACAGATCAGTGAACCTGAAGATCATGCAGAAGGTACAGCACGCAAAGATTCGTGAAATCAAGGTTCAAATCAGTAGAATATTTCCTCCAGAGCAAGGACACATTACACATTATGGTTTCAGCTTATATGGTGTCCAAGCAGGTTTCTCCCCTCTTCGCAGCAATCCTACACTATCAGAATCATTTGTTTCACCAGCATGGCAGTCCATTCAGTCGTTTTGTTTATACACCAAAGTACTGCGCAAGTACTACAGTCAGAGTCATATCAGAATAATTCCCAGTCTGAAGAAGATCGTTCATACACTCAAAGAACATCAGAGATTAATGCACAGGATTTATACAGGATGGGCTTCGGCCCTCTTTCTTTTCAGAAGTTTAATACTGCATTTAGTTCTCCACCTACCTCCTTTGCCCCTCCAGGGCTATAAATTCATGAAGAACTCATTATAATGGTTGTTGATCAGTTATCAGAAAACTGCAAGCAGTTGCTTTTGAGACTCAGTCTCTGTGTAAAGATTGTAAGATAGGTTGATGGATATGTTTTCAGACTAAGTATTTAGCTATTGGCAATATTGTACTTGATTGGTATTGTTGCTTAATATGACAAGCACATTTCTTTGGATCCTGACCTGAAGAAGTGGTGACGTTTTCCTATCTCTATGTTTACATTCATTCCATTTCGTTTCTACTGGCTTACATCAGAAATCTTACATAGGATTTACCCTTGTTAGGTACCCTATGTTCCTGCTCTCCTTGCCATTTATGTTTCTCTTTTGAAGGTATTATCTAAGAAGTGATTTCAGTTGATTTAACCAGTGTAGTGGATGTTATTTCCTACTCTCTGATGTATGAATTAAATGAATTCAGTTCTTAGATGTTTTCTTGTTATTTATTAGTTGGAAGATTTGGGAACACTAGGGATTAGAATTATCCCTATCCACTAGGATCCTTGTACGACCTACTGATCTATAACCCTGTGCACTGAAATATGTGTTATCTCCTCCCTCCTACTTTCCACACCACATAATCATCTTGAAGATCCTAAGTTTCAGATGACTAGCCCAATTGAAAGCCTGCCTATTGAGTAGCAAGCAAATCCTTTCCTGACTCCATTGCCCAATGGTTTTGAGTATTTCCTAGAATATTTCACCTCTACCTTATCCCTCTTTGCTCAGCCTGGTCTTATATTTAACCCTTCATTTCTGATAACCAGCAACCAAAACAAACAATCAAACGAACAAAACTATGCCTATAACTAGCCTAATACCTTAAACTGTGAGCCTCATAGACATAAACCTTTGCTCAGATTAGAGAGATCCCTCTCTAGACCCAGGAGGGCTAGATCTTGAAGTCTGAAATTGGTTCTGATGTTGTCTCATCTTTTGGTCTTGCCAATCTGGCCAAAACATGGGAACCCCAACATAATGGCGACTCCGCTAGGGAACTGAGTGCATCACACCTTAAACATTATAAAACATTCAAGGACCTACAATCTCTGGTCAGGTTGGAAATTAAACAGTTTTATTCTCACATCAACCTCTATATCATTTGTTTTGTTTTCCCATACTCTTGGACAGAGTCTGGAAAGGGCCAGGTAGCCTCCAGATCTCACACTCTTTCAGAGGTGACATATCTAGTAAATTCCCTCCCAGTCAATCTCTGGTTAGATTTTGTTGTGTTTTAAGATATCCTTGAAAAGGGACATCTCAAGAGCACTGTGGTTGACAATGTACCCTCCAAATAATTTCTAAAAACCTCCACCTGGCGACTCCAATATTCCATAAACGTTTCAAAGACTCCACTGGTGATCAATAGGCCTGCTGATTATCTTGGTTCACATTAGACTCCACTAGGAGACCAGCCCCCCATAACAACATCAACCACAGTAGAAGTAACAAGTAGGGTCAAGCTGCTTGGTCAGAAAACTTCATTATGGCTTCTAGAACCATTCATACAAGAGCTTACCCTAACACAGACCCACCTGAAATAGTTGACAATCCCGAGAGCATCCTCAAGGGAGTTCATATACCTAAAAGAGAAACTGTTTCCAAACACATCCATAGAGCTAATTCTGCACCAGAAGATCTTATAGCTCTATCACACTTTCACCTTGACCTAGACCTACCTAACAGCTTATCTAGAACTAGGTCATTCAGTGGCTTAGACCAGCCAGACCCTGAGCTTCTTGATTCACCACAGCAAGGTAGTAGACACCTTGGGAATAGATATACCCCTCCATCTACACCTCCTGATTTACATCTCATACAAAACTTGGGGCTCAGTCACCCTGGGTCTGCTCATCAGTCCTTTGCTGGTCATAGTATCCTTGTCATCCACATACCTGCTGCCCAAGCCCCCTTAGCTCATCAAAACATCATCATGGCAGCTTGGTATGCACCTCTGGTTTTACCCCAACCTCTAGTACCCTTACCCAATGATTATCAGTGCAAGATCCCACACTTCACTGCAAAAGAATCCATCACAGCCCAGCAACATGTAGATAAAATGGAAGATTCTTTTGACTACATGGAAATTGATGATGATACTGTCAAAATGAGAATCTTTGCCCAAAGCTTAGGGGATGATGTGAAGAAATGGTTTAAAGGCCTACCTCTAGGTAGCATCAATGATCTTCCGGGCTTGTATCAGACTTTCATAAACAAATGGCAAACTAGGGCAAACCCTCGCCAACTCCTGGCAGAATACATGACCCTTAAAATAAACGTAGGAGAGAGTGTTCACGATTACACAACAAGGTTTAACAGCATCTATAATGCTCTCCCTCCACATATGAAACCTCCACAAGGCATGGCCCTAGCAAAATACCCTGAAGGTTTTGATGTTGACATGGCCTATGAGTTTAGGGATAAGGAATACAACACATTGGAGGACATGCAGAAAGGAGCAGTGAATATAGAAGCCAGCCTGAATGAGAAAAGAGCGAGACTGAAATCTGAGAGAAGGGTAACATACAGAGATGACAATGTGGCTTCCACATCTGACCAAAATTATGATAAGCTGTCTAAAAATGTGGAAAGGTTACAACAAATTATGGAAAAAATGGTTGTCACAGTCAGTAACCAAAATAGAAACCAAAACCAGAACCAAAACTTTAGAAGAAACAATAACACTCCCAACAGACAAAGAGAATCAGATCAACAAGTTATTCCCCCATTCCAAGAGAATTTTCTTGATGAAGATGAGGGAATCATAGAAGAGTCTGAGGGAAACATGATAAACATGTTTGAAACAGAAGATTCAATCCATAACTGTTATTCAAAATAAGACCAGCCTTCACCCTCTGGTTGGGAGGAGGAGTGGTTGGAATCTGAAGATTACAGATTAGGGTTTGAAAATGCCATGATGCAGGTCAGAGAACAATATGAACTTAGAAGCAAAAAGAGTCAAGAAACCGCTAAACCCAAAGCTTCTGAGACTACCATCAAAAAGAGACCTAAGAAATCTTCTAAGGCAACTGCTGAAAATATCAAATCAGCAGCTAAGAGTTCTGGAAGGAGTCAAGAAAAAGACAACCAAAGCACTAATGCACAAGGTAAACCAACTAGTAGCACTAACACTGCAGTTAGTGCTCCTGATAAAACTATCACAAACACTGTACATAATGAGAATTAGCCCTCTGATTCAGCCACTAAGGCAGTGGCAAATAGAACAGAGACGAGTATGCCGAAGACTCAGTCCCCTTTCAATTTGGAAAGTGAGATTGCAAGAATTAAAATCTTTGTCCCACTTTCTGAGCTGGCCACTCAGGATGTATATAAATGCTATATTTTGAGAGCTTTGAACTTAGGTGAGAAAGGTGACTCTATTAATTTAAATGATGATCAGCCTTCCCTCTTGTTTGGTCCTAAGATAGAGGGGAAGTTTCAGGAAGGGGTAGTTCCACCTTTCTATATCAGTCTCAACATTCATGACAAGATCCTGCAAAAAGCAATGCATGATTCTAGAGCATCTCACAATCTAATGCCTAAGGTAGTCATGGAAAGACTAGGTCTAGAGATAACAAGACCCTACAAATATTTATACTCTTTCGACTCTAGCAGAGTAAAATGCCTAGGCCTGATCAAAGATCTATGTGTGAGTTTGACCCATATCCCGGCGAAATGTATGGTCATGGATGTTGTGGTGGCAGATGTGCCACCTAAGTATGGCATGTTATTATCAATATCATGGGGAGCCAAGCTGCAGGGTACAATGCAGATGGATGGCTCATATGCCACAATCCTAATCTTTGGTCAACTTAGAAAACTGTATAGGGAGACTCAGATGAAATTCCTAGTCAGTAGCCCCGAAAAACCTAAAAATTCACCTGTTTATTCTGTACATACAGACCTTGACTCCTTCATCTTCTGTAACGTTGAATCTTTAGAAGGGTCAGAGTCCCAAAATAGAGATACAAGCGGAGAGGAGGAGGCCATGGATTTTAACATAATGGCTGCTCTAGATTTAGACGACAACGAAGAAGAAAACCACAATGAAACCTGTAGGATATGTGGTGGAGACCCAACCTAGAGTGAACAAGAAACTGAGCATAAACAGGCTTTCGACCAGATCCCTGAATCTCATACATTTCACGAAGAACAAAGCAATCCATAGCCCAGTATAGACCCTACAACGCAACATAATGGAAAAACCTGTCATAGGGAAAAGAGTGATAACGGAAATGAAAAGGAACCCCTATGGGTGATGAACTTCAATGGGTCATGTACCAGAAGAGCTGCAGGGGCAGGGGTATGGTTACACAATACATAAAATGACTACGCTGAGAGCCACGCCTGTAGTCTGCATTTCAAATGCACAAATAATGTCGCTGAATACGAGGCTCTAATCCTGGGTCTGAATCTGTTGAAGAAAAAGGGAGCTCGTAGGATAACCGTAAGGGGCGACTCAGAGTTAGTCATCAAATAGGTAAACGGGGAATACACAGTGAAACATCCTAGGCTAAGAGCATATAGGAATGACACCACGGACATACTGAAAACGTTTGTTGAATACCAATTAGTGTTCGTTCCTAGGGGTCAAAATGTCATCGCAAATGGATTGGCTTGCCTATCCAGTTCCTACCCCAAGACTCCCAAAGACCAACAGATCATCGTTCAGACCAAATTCAGACCTGCTGTGGCAGACAACGAAAAATATTGGCAGGTTTTTGAAGGTGATAAGCAGATCGAAGATTTTCTGGTACGCAGAAACGAGTTTGAATTTTCTGATTTAGACTCCAAATCTGACCATAGTTGCCTAAGTGAAGAATCCTCAGATGAGGAAGAAACACCCTGTAACATAGAAATAAATTCTTTAGATGAACAGACTGGAAACCGAGATTGCAAATGTGAAAATGCAGATAGTGAAGAGGTAGAGGTGCTGCAGGGCAAAGACAAGAATATACCGAGAGGCGTGGCACCCTTAGAGGACCTCTTTGACTTTGATGATGTGGAAAAAAGGCCCACTATAGAACACGCAGACTCTGATGTGGAAGAATGCAAATTAGGCACTGAAGATAGGCCCAAAATGATTAAACTCGCTAAGTCTTTACCTGCAGACATGAAGAGGAAATACATTGAACTTTTCAAGGAATTCATTGATGTGTTGGCATGGAGCTATGAACACTTAAAGGCCTATGATGCAAATATCATTAAGCACAAGATACCCTTGAAAGAAAATCAGAAGCCCTTCAGGCAAAAACTTCGCAGAATCAATCCCAAACAATTGCCTGTAGTAAAGAAGGAGATTAAGAAGATGTATGAAGCAGGTATCATTGTACCGGTGAGGTTCTCTGATTGGGTATCAAACTTAGTGGCTGTGAGGAAGAAAACAGGAGAAATCAGATTGTGCATATACTTCAGGAATCTCAATAGAGCCTCACTCAAGGACAATTACCCTTTGCCTAAAATGGAACATATTCTACAGAAGTTAGTAGGCTCCAAGAGGATTTCCCTGCTAGATGGTTTCTCCGGATATAACCAAGTCTTAGTAATCCCAGAAGACCAACTCAAAACAGCTTTTACCTCTCCATGGGGTACCTTCATGTATGTGAATATGCCTTTTGGATTGATGAATGCTGGAGCCACCTTCCAAAGAGTCATGGACATAGCATTTTCAGATGAGGTAGGGCACTTCATTGTTATCTACTTGGATGACATAATAGTCTTTTCTAAGACTGAAGAAGAACACCTGAAACATCTGAGAAAGGTATTCGAAAAATGTAGAAGGTTTGGTCTGTCCCTAAACCCTAAAAATATTGTCTTTGGGCTACAAGAGGGTAAACTCCTTGGCCACATTATTTCCAAGAAGGGAATCAGGATAGACCCACAACGAGTTGAGGGAATACTATAGATCACCCACCCCAGAAACATCGAGGAATTACAGTCTTTCATCGGGAAGATTAACTTCCTTAGGAGGTTTATTCCAAATCTGGTTGAACACCTTAGAAACATGACTAACATTCTGATGAAAGGTGCAGGAGTAAAATGGACCATGGGAGCTAAACAATATTTTGAATCAGTGAAACTTGCACTTACACAAGCTCCCGTTCTAATCAGCCCAGATTTCTCCAAATATTTCCTGATCTTTTCATTCGCCTCCGAGCATATAGTGGCCGCAATCTTGCTGCAGAAAAACACAAAGGGAATGGAACAGCCAATTGCCTTCTTTAGCAAAGCACTCAGAGATGCACCCTTGAAATACAACATCATGGAGAAACAGGCCTATGCTCTGATTAAGGCCTTGGAAGACTTCAGGGTGTACATATTGCATTCCCACACTGTAGCTTATGTGCCCAACATCATATTCAAAGACATACTGTCCCAAGACCCAGATGGGAAAAGAGGCAAATGGATAGCTGTGATCCTAGAGTATGACCTTGAAATAAAAACCCACCAAACTTATTAAAGGTCAGGGCTTAGCTAATTTAATGGCTGAATCGAACCTAAAAGCCCTAGACATTAACATGATAAGTACCTTGGATGAGCAACAAGAATTTCCTGATCTCACTGTTGAAGAAAAATTTCAGGGCTCTCCTTGGTATTCCAACATTCTGTATGTGCTTACACACCTCAATGCCCCTCCCGGATTATCAAAGACCAACGCCAGATTCTTAAAGCTAAAAACCAGAACTTACTGTATTGTGAATGAAAACTTATACTAGAAGAATCCTAATGGCATGTTGCTTAAATGTTTGACTAAAAATGAGGCAGAGAGGGTTAAACAAGAATTCCACGCTGGAGAATTTGGAGGCCACCTGTGTTGGAAAGCCACTGCAAAAAAAATACTCAAATTTGGCTACTATTGGCCCACTCTCTTCAATGACGTTCATAAAATGATAGTTGCTTGCCACAAATGTCAGATCTTTGAGGGAAAAATAAAACTCCTCCCTTTACCCCTACAAACCATTACTGTTGAAGGTCCCTTTCTGCAATGGGGCCTAGACTTCATAGGGGAAATTCACCCTTCTTCTTCTGCGCAACACAGATGGATCCTAACAGCCACAGATTATTTCACTAAGTGGATAGAGGTCGTGCCCACTAGGAATTCCATAGATTCAGTCATCATTAATTTCCTAGAAAGTCACATCCTCTCTCGGTTTGGCTGCCCAAGGAAAATAATCACTGATAATGCTACTACTTTCGGATTCAAAAATATGGTTGATTTTTGTCATAGGTACCAAATAGCACTTGGTCATTCAACCGCCTATTACCCTCAAGGTAATGGATTAGCTGAATCATCAAACAAGAGCCTAGTGATCATCATCAAGAAGTTGTTGGAAGAAAACAAAAAATCATGGCATAACAAGCTAGTGCATGCTTTGTGGGCTGACAGGCTTACAACAAAGAAATCCATTGGCATGTCACCTTTTCAGCTTGTCTATGGAACAGAAGCAGTACTTCCTACCAGCCTTGGGATACCAGTGATCAAGCTGGTCCAAGAGATCCAAACAGAAGAAGACAGCATGGTGAGGAGAATGAACCAAACAATCCATCTTCAGCAAACAAGGGAAGAGGTCTACAACAGAGCAGTGGAAGTTTAGGAAAACATAAAGAAATTATTCGACAAAAGAACTAAAGCTGCTGATTTCAAAGTTGGAGATAAAGTGTTGAAGTGGGATTTGAGAAGAGAGGATAAAGGAAAGCACAGCAAATTTCACAGTTTGTGGCAAGGTCCATACCTCATCCAGGC
This sequence comes from Pinus albicaulis, assembly GCA_034641835.2. NCBI lineage: Eukaryota > Viridiplantae > Streptophyta > Pinopsida > Pinales > Pinaceae > Pinus > Pinus albicaulis. The sequence continues at coordinate 76,235 of JAXQQM020071026.1, forward strand.
GACTATGGGTGCCAATGCTTTCTTCTTACAAGAATTAGATGGCACTGAACTATTTGGGGGTCCTGTCAATGGCAGGATGCTCAAACATTATTTTTGCTAATTTGCAGTTTCCAGTTTCCATTTCCATTGTACATACCATTGCAGTTTTTATTTTCAAGAAAAAGAAAAATGTTTCAAAAAAATAAAGGAAAAGAGAGGTTCAGACATGCTTAAAACATGGACCTCTGATTTGCAAAAGAGTGTCTCTAATAAACTCAAAACCAGAGCCAAAGAAAGTAAAGCAGCTGGTCCTAACATGCTCAAAATCTGGGCCAGCAAAGAAGAAAGAAGAATCAGCTCTAACATGCCAAAAACCAGAGCTGAGATGAAAAAAGAAGTGACCCTAACATGCTCCAATATTGAGTCACAAAGGGAAAGAAGGATGTTTCAAGTTTCAAATCTCAAGCCTTCACAGTTTTTCTTTTAGTTTTCTGCAAATTTTGTCCATGTGCAACTGTCTTTATGCCTTGGACCCACAGCAAGTTAGACAGTCTAATCCTGGCTTGACTGTTTTTCAATTTCTGTTGTAGAATGTAGAGAAGAAATCTGCTGGACAGTTTAATCCCAGCAGATATTAGATTAGGTAGAGAAGCATATGAGACCAACAATTTAATCCAGTCTCATGGAGAAATAAGGGTAGATTTAGAATAGGTTTATTTTCTATTTTCAAAAATTAAATATGTAAAGGGTCTGCTAGCTCAAATGCACCCTGGAAGAAGAAAAAATGCTAGGATTGTAGTATGGGTAGGTAGAACGTTGAAGAAAGCTTTTTTGGCTGATGTAATGTCTTCATATTGTGGCAGCTTACCAAAGAAATAAGGGATGTTTAAAGCAGTAGGAAATTTGCCTACCCCAAAGATCTATTCTCTGAATTCTTGACTCCTTCAAGAAGAAGTCATCCCCATGTGGAGCCACTGTTAGCCCCCCTATACATTTTTGACAAAGAAAAACAGGGGGCTAAAATTGTTTTTGAGCCCTCAAGGAATGCATCTACCCGAAGACACATCATCCTTGAGGTCTCCTATGCCTTTTCCTTTGATAAATTTCCCTCTGCAGAACTCACCATGATTTCCCCTCTCTTCCCCTTCGCAAAGTCCCCTTTCTATCCCAATTTCCCCCAAAATTCCCCTTTAAATCCTACCTTCGCCCTTTGCTGTGCCTTTTTCCCCTTCTACCCTTTATCGTTAACCTCTTTAGGCCTTGGAATGCATTAAAAAGGGTAAAAAACCCACTTTCGGACCATATAATAGGCCTATCCCCCCTTCTGCTAGCCCTCGTACCTTTTTCCTCCAAGTAACCCAGTGCTAGAACCACCCGCCAGCACTGAAAGCGCCTATCTCCAAAGTGTATCGGGTGCAACATCGACCGTTGATCTTATTGATTGGACGGTGATCGTTGACCCCGTAGCCCTTCGCGTTTCCCGTTATAACCCCGACAGGGCGATCGCCGTCCATTTAAATTTTGAATCGACGGTCCGGAGTCTGCCTGCCCCCATGGTCCCCACCCGCGCACTGTTCAGAAAACAGCCCGATTTTCATCGCACCACCATCCGAGAGCTGGCGGTATTTTCCCATCGGCCAGCGATTCCATATAGCGATTGACGTGTGGCTCCTGTACGGTTTCAAAACCGCTTGTTCATCGCGCATTAACTTTCGACTCAGGACGCCCAGCGATATTCATATCAGCCGTTAGATCTTGGGTGCCCCATCCAAGGGTCATCGATCAACGAAGCTACGCGGGGTTTAAACCATGGCCATCATACACCGGGCCCACCGTTCATCGTCCTCCGCTGTGTTTCCCACTGTCGATCTCCTTCGAGATCTGACGGTCCAGATTAGTCTTCTCCCCACTATTGACCACCCCGCTGTCAACCGATTCCACCACGTCACCTCCACGTGTCCACCGTACGGTCTCCCTGCAATTTCGTATATTCATTCAAAGGTCGGAGATTCAAAGTCTTCTCGTCCGTTTTTCCTCCGCACCACCTTCTGACTGTAGTCTTCCTCGTTTCCACCTCACTGCAGGTCATCCATGATATTTTCGTCATCAACCAGTCTGCGTAGTGAGTCTAGCCATCCCATTACGTCCACCACCCCTATTTTTTTCTTAACATGTTTCCGTACTATGCAGGGTTTTCAGAGAGGTGGAAAATCGCCATAACTCATAGGAATCATTGTGAGCGGCGAATTGAACAGGCAGAATTAAAACTGAAGCTGGTATTGCAGGGAAATGTCAAGAAAGATGGTGGCAGTATAAATTCCATCAAAGGACGAAGTTTGAAACTTCGCAGACTCTATCCCGCGCCATTAAAGCCCAGATATTGCAGAATCAAGACATTTATGAAGCTGTGAAGAAAAACCAGCTTCATGATCATGGATTCCAGCATTCAGAATTGAGTTTTTGAGTTCAATACAGCGGTTTAGAGGCAAAGAAATAGATCAGTGAACCTGAAGATCATGCAGAAGGTACAGCACGCAAAGATTCATGAAATCAAGGTTCAAATTAGCAGAATGTTTCCTCCAGATGAAGGACACAGTACACATTATGGTTTCAGCTTATATGGTGTCCAAGCAGGTTTCTCCCCTCTTCGCAGCAATCCTACGCTATCAGAAGCATTTGTTTCACCAGCATGGCAGTCCATTGAGTCGTTTTGTTTATACACCAAAGTACTGTGCAAGTACTGCAGTCAGAGTCATATAAGAATAATTCCCAGTCTGAAGAAGATTGTTCATGCACTCAAAGAACATCAGATATTAATGCACAAGAGTTATACAGGATGGGCTTCGGCCCTCTTTCTTTTCAGAAGTTTAATACTGCATTTAGTTTTCCACCTACCTCCTCTGCCCCTCTGGGGCTATAAATTCATGAAGACCTCATTGAAATGGTTTTTGATCAGTTATCAGAAAACTGCAAGCAGTTGCTTTTGAGACTCAATCTCTGTGTAAACATTGTAAGATAGGTTGATGGATATGTTTTCAGACTAAGTATTCAGCTATTGGCAATATTGTACTTGATTGGTATTGTTGCTTAATATGAAAAGCACATTTCTTTGGATCCTGATCTGAAGGAGCGGTGATGTTTTCCTATCTTTGTGTTTACATTCATTCCATTTCGTTTCTACTGGCTTGCATCAAAAGTCTGACATAGGATTTACCCTTGTTAGGTACCCTATGTTCCTGCTCTCCTTGCCATTTATGTTTCTCTTCTGAAGGTATTATCTAAGAAGTGATTTCAGTTGGTTTAACAAGTGTAGTGGATGTTATTTCCTGCTCTCTGATGTATGAATTAAATGAATTCAGTTCTTAGATGTTTTCTTGTTATTGATTAGTTGGAAGATTTGGGAACACTGGGGATTTGAGCCCTGTCTACTAGGATCCTTGTACGACCTACTGATCTATAACCTTGTGCGCTGAAATATGTGTTATCTCCTCCCTCCTACTTTCCACACCACATAATCATCTTGAAGATCCTAAGTTTCAGATGACTAGCCCAATTGAAAGCCTGCCTATTGAGTAGCAATGAAATCCTTTCCTGACTCCATTTCCCAATGGTTTTGAGTATTTCCTAGAACATTTCACCTCCGCCTTATCCCTCTTTGCTCAGCCTGGTCTTATATTTAACCCTTCATTCCTGATAACCAGCAACCAAAACAAACAAAAAAACGAACAAAACTGTGCCTATAACTAGCCTAATACCTTAAACTGTGAGCCTCATAGACATAAACCTTTTCTCAAATTAGAGAGATCCTTCTCTGGACCTAGGAGGGCTAGATCCTGAAATCTGAAAGTGGTTCTGATGTTGTCTCATCTTTTGGTCTTGCCAATCTGGCCAAAACATGGGAACCCCAACATAATGGCGACTCCGCTGGGGAACTGAGTGCATCACACCTTAAACATTCTAAAACATTCAAGGACCTACAATCTTTGGTCAGGTTGGAAATTAAACAGTTTTATTCTCACATCAACCTCTATACCATTTGTTTTGTTTTCCCATACTCTTGGACAGAGTCTGGAAAGGGCCAGGTAGCCTCCGGATCTCACACTCTTTCAGAGGTGACATATCTGGTAAATGCCCTCCCAGTCAATCTATAGTTAGAGTTTGTTGTGTTTGAAGATATCCTTGAAAAGGGACATATCAAGAGCACTGTGGTGGACAGTGTACCCTCCAAAGACTTTCTAAAAACCTCCACCTGGTGACTCCAATATTCCATAAACGTTTCAAAGACTCCACTGGTGATCAGTAGGCCTGCTGATTATCTTGGTTCACATTAGACTCCACTGGGAGACCAGCCCCCCATAACAACATCAACCACAGTAGAAGTAACAAGTAGGGTCAATCTGCTTGGTCAGAAAACAACATTTTGGCTTCTAGAACCATTCATACAAGAGCTAACCCTAACCCAGACCCACCTGTATAGTTGACAATCTCGAGAGCATCCTCAAGGGAGCTCATATACCTAAAAGAGAAATTGTTTCCAAACACATCCATAGAGCTAATTCTACACCAGAAGATCTTACATCTCTATCACACTTTCACCTTGACCTAGACCTACCTAACAGCTTATATACAACTAGGTCATTCAGTGGCTTAGACCAGCCAGACCCCGAGCTTCTTGATTCACCACAGCAAGGTAGTAGACACCTTGGGAATAGACAGACCCCTCCATCTACACCTCCGGATTTAAATTTCATACAAAACTTGGGGCTCAGTCACCCTAGGTCTTCTCATCAGTCCTTTGCTGGTCATAGTATCCCTGTCATCCACATACCTGCTGCCCAAGCCCCCTTAGCTCATCAAAACATCATCATGGCAGCCTGGTATGCACCTCTGGTTTTACCCCAACCTCTAGTACCCTTACCCAATGATTATCAGTGCAAGATCCCACACTTCACTGCAAAAGAATCCATCAAAGCCCAGAAACATGTAGATAAAATGGAAGATTCTTTTAACTACATGGAAATTGATGATGATACTGTCAAAATGAGAATCTTTTCCCAAAGCTTAGGGGGTGATGTGAAGAAATGGTTTAAAGGCCTACCTCCAGGTAGCATCAATGATCTTCTGGGCTTGTATCATACTTTCATAAACAAATGGGAAACTAGGGAAAACCCTCGCCAACTCCTGGCAGAATACATGACCCTTAAAATAAACGTAGGAGAGAGTGTTCACGATTACACAATAAGGTTTAACAGCATCTATAATGCTCTCCCTCCATATATGAAACCTCCACAAGGCATGGCCCTAGCAAAATACCCTGAAGGTTTTGATGCTGACATGGCCTATGAGCTTAGGGATAAGGAATACAACACATTGGAGGACATGCAGAAAAGAGCAGTGAATATAGAAGCCAACCTGATTGAGAAAAGAGCGAGACTGAAATCTGAGAGAAGGGTAACATACAGAGATGACATTGTGGCTTCCACATCTGACCAAAATTATGATAAGTTGTCTAAAAATGTGGAAAGGTTACACTAAATGATGGAAAAAATGGTTGTCACAGTCAGTAACCAGAATAGAAACCAAAACCAAAACCAGAACTTTAGAAGAAACAATAACACTCCCAACAGACAAAGAGAATCGGATCAACAAGTTATTCCCCCATTCCAAGAGAATTTTCTTGATGAAGATGAGGGAATCATAGAAGAGTCTGAGGGAAACACGATAAACATGTTTGAAATAGAAGATTCAATCCATAACTGTTATTCAGAAGAAGACCAGCCTTCACCCTCTGGTTGGGAGGAGTGGTTGGAATCTGAAGATTACAGATTAGGGTTTGAAAATGCCATGATGCAGGTCAGAGAACAATATGAACTTAGAAGAAAAAAGAGTCAAGAAATCGCTAAACCCAAAGCTTCTGAGACTACCATCAAAAAGAGGCCTGAGAAATCTTCTAAGGCAACTGCTGAAAATAGCAAATCAGCAGCTGAGAGTTCTGGAAGGAGTAAAGAAAAAGACAACCAAAGCACTAATGCACAAGGTAAACCAACTAGTAGCACTAACACTGCAGTTAGTGCTCCTGATAAACCTTTCACAAACACTGTACATAATGAGAATTAGCCCTCTGATTCAGCCACTAAGGCAGTGGCAAATAGAACAGAGACGAGTATGCCGAAGAGTCAGTCCCCTTTCAATTTGGAAAGTGAGATTGCAAGAATTAAAATCTCTGTCCCACTTTCTGAGCTGGGAACTTAGGATGTATATAAAGGCCAGATTTTGAGAGCTTTGAACTTAGGTGAGAATGGTGACTCTGTCAATTTAAATGATGATCAACCTGCCCTCTTGTTTGGTCCTAAGATAGAGGGGAAGTTTCAGGAAGGGGTAGTTCCACCTTTCTATATCACTCTCAACATTCATGACAAGATCCTGCACAATGCAATGCATGA